>CAUYON010137140.1:0-55667 GCA_963573935.1 Arctocebus calabarensis | reverse complement strand
GGGGAAACAGTTAGACATGGGGGAGACAGAGGGAGATGGGGGAGACAGGGTGGTGGAGGGGATGGGGAGATGGGGGAAACAGTTAGACATGGGGGAGACAGAGGGAGATGGGGGAGACAGGGTGGTGGAGGGGATGGGGAGATGGGGGAGACAGTTAGACATGGGGGAGACAGAGGGAGATGGGGGAGGCGGGGCAGGGATTGAGAAGCAGCCTCTGTTCTGCAGGGTTGTACCGCTGACAGGTGCAGCGGTGAGGCGGGGGCTGAGGCAGAAACCAGAAGCAGCCTGCCTTATAGCTGCAGCCCTCAGGCTTCCTGCCACTGTTCCCTCCATGAACCCTTTATTACAACAAGGGGGCCCTTTCCCGCTGCCGCTTACTCTGGGGTACCAGCCTCCAGTTTTAGCTGTGTTGTTTCCACCCATTAATCTCCAAATACATTAACTTTTCATGGAATCTTCATGAGCACGGAGGTGCCTAGTAATCTCTTCTTTATCTTAATTTCCATATTAAGTATAATTACCAAAATGCTCGCATTTTACATACATATTGTGATCTTTTTAAGGAATGTAGTGTACGTGCGTGTGTGTTTGCTTCCCCCTAAACGTGCAACAATACTTATGCACCGGGAATGGCTGTAATGTACTAAATACAGAGAGACAAGGGAATTTGACCACTTATTCCTACATAACATAGGCAGACATTAAAAGATGCATTAACAAGTGAATGTTTGTCTCACTCTTTGCGGCTCTAACTTCTGATCTCCCGTAACCATCAGGAAGGTCCTCATGGTGACAGAGAGAAGCAAACATCAAGACCCTTTCAACACTTGCTGGGGTTTAATGATTGGTGGTACAGTTTGATTTTCTCATTTATAAGTTTACTTTTATATAACGTGAACTGAGGCTTCTAAAGCCATCCAGAAGACACAGGCATTTCAGATTATCGGAATGCCTTTGCTCCCCTAATTTTACACTGCCTCCAAGATGGAAAGGGCAGGGATCCTTCCAGAAACGAGCTACCGATCATTCTGTGTATTCTGTCATCAGGAGATTGTGAAAGGAAAGTGAGATGGCTTCCAGAAGTTTCCTCTGATAGCTGCTGCTCCAGTGACCCCAAGCTATGCAGCTTTTCGAGTGATAACTCCCTAATTAGCTGGAGCTGTAGTATCCTCTGCCCACATTTTGTTCTCAGCCCCAAAGTCCCCTTATCTAAGCCAAAGTGCTACATGATGTGTCTGTTGTCTGAGGAATACACAGTTACCATTCCCAGGCTGCCCCCACGCTATCTCAGATATGTGTTATATGACATCTGCAAATTCAGAGAAGGGTGTAGAGGAAAAGAAATCTTTCTAATTTGAATGTTCGTGCAGGCAATTTAACTAGTTCTTGGGATGCACTTACACGCTGCTGGTTCAGTTCCTATCTGCAGACCTACAGCACTCAAGTGCGTGCACGTGACCTGCAGTGGCGATTCGCAGGGTCCAGGGCCTTTCAGCACCAGCGATGTTGTTCTCTGTGTGAGTATGAGCAGCGGTTCCCATCCACAAAATACAAGTGATCCCCCTCTTAGAACTGTGAAAGAGAAAAAGACATTCAGGGAAGGGAAATAAGAAAATATCATATAGAGAGGAGCCTGCTATTGAAAATCCATAAAACTGTCTTTTCTGGTAAAAGTTATTAGGAGAACAGCAGCTCCTCCCCATGAATTAGGAGGAACTAAAGGCATCCAAAAGTCAGAAATAAATAAAGAAGTGGAGAGGGGTGGCGGCATGAAACAGAGCCAGGGTGCTCAGTGTGGTGGGGTTCAGAGTCATCAAAGAGGTGAGCAAGGTCAGAAAGAAGAGGCAAACAGTAACTTCACGGATACGGTGATTTGCAGTTCCAAGGCGGAGACCTTCAGAACGCCACAGTCCAGGTCCTGTCCTTAAAGCAGGGACCAAGGTGAGCGAGAAGGGAAAGAGTAGAAACAGAAGGGGACAGCCAGGCATGATGTCTCACTCCTGTAGTCCCAGCACTCCGACAGGCCAAGGTGGGAGAATTCCTAGAGATTAGGAGTGGAGCCCAGCCTGAGCAAAAGTGAGACCCTGTCTCTATTAAAATAGAAAAATTTACCCAGGCATGATGGCAGGCTCCTGTAGTCCCAGCTCCTAGGGAGGCTGAGGCAGGAGGCTCACTTGACCCCAAAAGTTTGAGGTTTTTGTGAGCTGTGATGACTCCTTGACACTCTACCCAGGGCCACACAGTGAGACTCTGTCTCAATAAATAAATAAACAAACAAATAAAATTAAGTAAATAAATAGGAGAAAAATAAGTGAAAGAATAGAAACAGAAGGGAACACAGCTTAGCACGCCAAGTAGAATAGGAAAATCAAACTTGGTGTAAACTTAAGGTAACAACTGCCAAATACATGTGGGGTGGGCTTGTGTGTGTGTGTGTGTGTTCTATGGCTTTTCTATCTTTGGAGAACCTGATACAGGCAAATGTCAGGAAAAACAGCTACTGAGAATTCCCAGATATTAGTCTAGAGAAAGACTTTAAACCAGCTATTTTACATATGTTCAAAGATACCAAAGAAAATCCTGTCCAAGAACCAAATGAAAGACTGAAAATATTGTTATTCCCAATAAAGAATATAGAGAGTTAGAAATTATTACAAAGAACCAAATAGAAATTGTGGAGTTGTAATGAAACTAAAAATTCAGCATACGAGCTCAACATCAGATTTGAGTTAGTAAAAGAAAAAAGTCAGTGAACCTGAAGGCAGCTCAATTAAAATGATGAGTTTTAGGAACAGAGTGAAAAAAAAAATGAATTTTTAAAAACAGAGCCTCAGACACTTATGGAACATTATCCAGCATGTGAGTATATGCATAATGGGAAAGAAGAAGAGGTGAGAAAGGGTAAGAGAATATTTGGAAAGACATTGGCCATAAGCAATACAAAATGTGATGATGAATATTAAGCTACATGTCCGACAAGTTCAACAAACTCCAAGTAGGATAATCTCAAAGACATCAGACTTAGACGTGTCCTAATCAATCTGTGGAAAGAAAGATAAAGACAACCCTAGGGGAAGGAGAAGAAAAATTCCTCTGGTACAAATGACTCTCAATAAAATGAAGAGTTGACTTCTAATCAGAAATTGTGAAGGCTGGAGAGCAGTGAGATGAAATATTCAAAATTCTGAC
Source organism: Arctocebus calabarensis (assembly GCA_963573935.1). NCBI lineage: Eukaryota > Metazoa > Chordata > Mammalia > Primates > Lorisidae > Arctocebus > Arctocebus calabarensis. The sequence goes on along the minus strand of CAUYON010137140.1, from coordinate 52,478 downwards.
AAATAAGAATCCTCCATCCAGAAAACTTATCCTTCAAAATAAATAAGAAACTCATACATATTTAGACAAAAACTGAGAGAATTTGTTGCTAGCAGACCTGTCCTATAAGAAATGCTCCAGGAAGCCTGGGAAAGATAGCATAGATAAATTCGTACATAAACAGCATAGATAAATATAAAAGATGGTAGAAATTTATTCTTTTTTTGTGACTTTTTTTAAAGTCCTATGTGAATTTAAAGATAACTGCAAAAAGCAATATCTTAGATGCAATTTGTGTATGAAAGTAGTACAAAGGAGTAGGGCAGAAATGGAGCTGTATGGAAGAGAAGTGTTTCTGTACTATTGGGAGTAAGTTAATGTTAATCTAGGGTATTTCAATTTTGATATAAATTGTAATAACCATGGCAACTAATAATAGGATGACTCAAAAATATAGTAAGAGAAACAAGAATTAATATGGTATACTAGAGAATATTTTTTTTTAAAAAGAAAGCAGTAATGCAAAAATAAAGGAACAAAGAAGACAGAAAATAAGAAAATGGCAGATGTAAATTCTACCATAGCAGTAATTAAATTTTATAAATGAATTAAACACTCCAACCAAAAGGCAAACATTGATAGAATGTATTTTTAAAATTCCATGACCCAACTATATGCTGTTTACAGAGACACATTTGAAAGACAAAGTAGATTGAAAATTCAAGGACAGTCAAAGACGTACGGCAAACAGCAACCAAAAGGGAGCTGCCAGGTTACGCGAATATCAAGAAAAAATAGTCTGTAAATCAAAACTGTTGCTAGAGACAAAAAGGAACATTTTATAATGGCAAAAGGCTCAACTCATAATAAAATGTAAAATTATAAACATGTGTATCTAACAATGGAGCCATAAAATACACAAAGCAAAATGTAGCAAAATTACAGAGAGCTATGCAGTTCACCATGGTAGAAACATCAGTACTCCGGTTTCACTGATAAATAGAACTAGCAGATCAATAAAGAAATAGAAGTCTTACACCATACCATAAACCAACTAGCCCTAACAGGCATCTACATAACAACAACAAAAAAATACATAGTTTTCTCAAATGCATGTGGGACATTCTACAAAATAGACCCCATGTTAGGCTATTTAAAAGGCCCAATAAATTTATGGAATTAAAATCATGCAAAGTATTTTTCACCTTCCCATGGAACAAAATTAAAAATCAATAATAGAAGAAACTTTGGAAAATTCATAAATATGAATGTCTTCACAATCTAGGAGTAGGCAAAGAAAACAGAGGACACAGAAAGTATCAGCATTTTGGTACAAATTTAATCAAATTTTAAAATTCTACTTGTCAAAAGTTACAATAAAGGAAATTTTAAAGGAAATAGACAATCCACAGATTGAAACAAAATACTTGCTGAAGATATATTTGATGGAGGATTTATACTCTTATCTTCAGTATGTGAAAAATTTGTACAACTCAGACCATTTCTCAACCTTATTTATTTTTAAAAAACAACTTTATATTTTCCTCCCTTCTAAAGCTTTCTTTGTTTGCAGGGTGTAAACTTAAAGTTGACAATTTATTTCAGCACTCTGAAGATGTCCTTTCAGTATCTTTTGGCTTTTATGACAGCTTTTAGTCTCATAATCTATTTTTTTTCTCTTTGCTGTAAATCATTTCTTTGTCCTCAGTGTTCTTAGGCTGTATGTGAAATGTCCGAGTTGACATTTCTTACTGTTTCTCTTGTTTGGCGTTCACTGAGTTTCTTGAATCTGAGGATTCATGTCTTTCATCAGTTTTAAAAATTCTCAATCATTGTGTGTTTAAGTATTTACTACACTCTGTTTTCCCCTCTCCTTCTAGAACCCCAATTAACCACAAGCTATAACCTTATTCTTATTACAGCTTTTTCCCAAGGAGCCTCTTTAAATATTTGTCCCCTAATCACTCCCTTAATTAAATTTTACTACTACAAATATCCTCTATAAATATCTTGCATATATATATATATATATTTTTTTTTTGAGACAGAGCCTCAAGCTGTCACCCTAGATAGAGTGCCATGGCATCACAACTCACAGCAACCTCCAATTCCTAGGCTTAAGCGAGTCTCCTGCCTCTGCCTCCCAAGTTGCTGGGACTACAGGCACCCGCCACAATGCCCGGCCACTTTTTGGTTGCAGCTGTCATTGTTGTTTGGTGAGCCCGGGCTGGATTTGAACCTGCCAGCTCAGGTGTACATGGCTGGCACCTTAGCCTGTTGAGCCACAGGCGCCGAGCCACCAGCATATATTTTTATGTGTTGTGTCCCTTTGGACAGCCACAAACTACCGTACATGCAAAAGTCTTATTTTTCACATACATAAGACTTTTCAATCATTTCCCTCAAGAACCAATTTTCAACCACTTGAGAATAATATTGCCACCATTAAGAATCCATGCTTAGTAATAATAATAATGATTGTAAAATTTAAAGTAGGCAAACAATTTGATAGTCACTTAGCAAACAAAGTATACAAATGGTGAATAAGTGCATGAAAACATTCTCAAGTCATGAATCATGGAGATGCAGATCAGAGTCATAATGAGATATTATCATGCAGCAACAAGAATGTCTACAATCTGATAACAGCGAGTGTTGGTGAGGAGGGGGAGCAGCAAGAACTCTGTATGTTCCTGGTTGGGTGTAAAATGATACAACCTGTTTGGCAAAAATCTAACAATTTCTTATGAAAGCAAACATATTCCTGCCTATGTCTGAATGGTTACCATTGGAGGTCTACACCCAAGAGGAATGAAAACATATGTGTGTGCAAAGAGTGATAAAAAAATCTTTATTGAAGCTTTACTAGTAACAGTGGAAACATGGAAATATCCACAACCCGTTCTCAAGTTCATCAACAGGGAAATGCATGAACAAACCATGCTGTAGTCATCCTGTGGGATAATACAAAAATGAAAATAATAGAAATAATGAGCTGATGATTCATGCAAAAGCGTGGCTAAATCTCCAAATATTGATGTGTGAAAGAAATATCATACAAACAAGTTCATAAGTGTTTCATTCCATTTGTAAAACAATGTTAAATTAACAGTTCTAAAAAAGACAAAAGTAATCTATGTTGAGCTAAATCAGAACATCAGTTGCCTCTGGAGATAGAAGTGGAAAACGAGGATGATTAGAGAAAAACTTTCTAAAATCTTCTGGAATGGTGGAAATATCCCTTTTCATGGGAAAAGTTTAGGCTTCTAGACAGCTTTGTGCATCTTTCAGAAGTCATCAAATAATACACTTAATACTTCAGTCTTTAGCTGTATGTAAATTTTACCTTTAAAAGGCCTACAAACCAATATTTGAATTTGAATTGAATATTAGAATTTGAATTTTGAATATTAGAATGATATGAATGCTGAGGTATTTATAGGCAAAAGGTATTACTTGCAGTGGACCAAAAAGTAAGATGGCCTGATGGTTAGAAGTGCAATGAAACGGACATGGCAAAGTGGAATGAACAATTATAGAATCTGGACCATGGAAACGTGCACTTTGTTATATAATTCTTCTGAATTTTCTATGGGTTTAAAATGTTTCATGATAAAATGTGGAGAAACAACTATAACTACATGTGTAGAGATCAAGGAAGTCGCTAATGCCAGCAGATTCTTGGAAATGAAGTCGGATGGCTGAAGGGAGGTGGGAATTGAGGCCATTCAGAGACAGCGGTGTGACCCCAGCACGCTGTGCCCTCGCTGCACCCCATGTCATCGTGCTAGAAGTTGAGTACCACTAATCTCCATCTTATAAATTTGTGATAAGGACTGGAAGCTCCTGGTCTTCAGTGGGCAATAAAAACACAGCATTTCATGGATCAATGTTTGCTGCAAGCCATGCTTGAGCTCAGCTTCCTTCTTCACACCAGGTGATGAAGTGACACTTAACCCCCCAAAGTTATTAGGATAATGAGATAAATTCATACTTGCAAGGTTCCTAACATAGAACCTAAGAAAACAGATGTCAATAAAAGCAAGTGAAACTATATTAAAAGGCTGTGGTTTGGTTTTTGTTTTTTTATCAGAAATTATTGAATATCAACAATTTCATATGGTTCAAAAATGTGTCAATATAAATATAAAATGTAAGAAGATGAGACATGGACAAATAAGTGTGCCTGGGAGAATCTAGCCAGAGCTGACACACAGTCCTCAGTCAAATGCCCTGGCGTAATTTCAGTGCCTGAGCCGGGGCGCTCTGACGCAGACTACCAGCTGATGTCGGTGCCCAGTGCTTCTCACATCCCTGGAAACCCTTCAGCCCAGGCAGACCTGGGCAGCTGGTCATCCTAAATTACACAAAAGCTACTTCCATTGCCAGCATTCCAGCAGGCTCTTCCTCTGCTCTGAGTGTTGTGCTGTGACTCACTCTTACGTACATATCACAGAAAATGACAGGAGCATCTGAATTCCAGAACTCCACGATGGCTGCTGGTGTGGTGACAGCATATTCAGTTTCCCAAAAAAACACCAAACTGCCCTGTCACCGTGGCAGTGCCGCTCTGCTTCCCATCAGCAGTAAGGAGAGTCACCACCTCAGCAGAGGGGTGGGCAGTGCCGTTCAACAGGTGTGTGGCAGCTGCTCCCCCCGGCCTGCATCTCCCGGATGCCCTGGGACCTGGGGCAGCTCTTCCTGCGTCCATTTGCCGTCCACCTATCTTCTTTGCTAAGGTGGTCATTGTAGCCTTGGGCCAGTTTTGTTTCTTATTGTTGAGTTTTAAGAGTGCTTTATACATTTGGGGTAACCGTCCTTCACCAGATATGTCCCAGTTCTCCTGGCGTGACAAGAGGCGAAGCCTTGGTAAAGTTGTGCCTTTGTCAAGAGCTGATATGTGGCCCACCGAATCTGCTCATTTCAATTTATTTTAACTGAAAGTGTGGGACATGGAAGTGGAGAGGGCAGTATAACCTGGAGCTTGGCAGTACAGGGAAGTTGCCATCGCTTTCACTGTTATTTGGGGGCGTGTCTGCAGTAACTCAGCAGGCAGGCAGGGGCATGGCACACAGAGGCACACAGCCCTCTGGCAGTGGGACCCCCACCTGCTCCAGAGGTGTGTGCAGCACTCACACAGCATGGCCAACCTGCAGCGGGGACTCCCCGACGGGTGGGAGGCTGAACCCTGGGACTTGGTGCCTGGGCTCCAGCTGGAAAACACATCCAGAGAGCGGACAAGTTGGTCTTCACAAACTGTTTACAAACAAGGTGCATTTGTCCTCCACATGGTTTGTCTTTGCCGCTGGCGCTTGAGGAATCCAGTTTCAGCTTTACGACTACAACTTTGAGTCACCCCCAAAGTTGTATGTGGTTTCTTGCCAGGGAGGGCTCTTCCTTTTAAGATGACTCCCTTTGCCCAGAGCAGAGGGGCTGGGATGCATTCATCCAGTGAAAAATGTATTCCAAGATTTGCTGGAGGTCTGTGGTCCTAGACGAGAGCGTGCATACTCATTCTCTCTACTCCGACGTCAGCTGATAACTCGCAGTGACCATGATGTGGGCCTGAGACCATGAGACTCCAAAAGTGGACCCCCAGCAGTGTCAGCAGGAGAGAGCGGGCGTCAGAGAGGCCAGTGAACACAGCGGCTGTCAGCAAAGCTTGCCAGATGAACACGGTTTCAATGCAAAAGGGGCAGAGTAAAAACATTGATAGCAGGGCAGAGAAGTGTGAGGGGAGAAGCCTCATCCAGGTGAGCACGGGCTACCAGGAGAGTGTGACTCCGTCAAGAAAAGCGAGCAGGGCCAGACTCCGGAGGCTGCACACTCAGCCTTGACCTGGGGATGCCGGCGCCAGCACTGCCTCAACCTCCTTCCTTGGTGGGGCTCACCCTGCAGAGAAGCCCAGATGGAGATGAAGGGGCAGGGAAGGGCAGTGTGGTTGGCGACCACGTGCGGTGAGAACGCTGGGCACTCACACATGGCCCACCAGCCCCACACAGGGGTCATGACCTCAGGATTCAGACACGGACCCCAGAGTGTGCTGATGGCCGGACCAAGTTACGTCTCTCTGTCACCCAAACCCACATCATTCTGCTCCAGGGTGGATGGGTGTGGGGAGGAGACAAGATGGAAGGAGCTGGAACTGGTCAGTCCTGCCCTCAGGAATCCAGGAGAAAACTAGGGGAGACTCAGGTGAGATGGTGAGGGACAGGGGCTGTGACTGACTGGGAAGATTTAGTGTCTCACTCAGCTTGATAAGGAAAAAGAAGGTGTTCCAGGGTGAGACTGTGGGAGTGATCCTGAGAAAATAGAAAGAGGGACTTGGTGGGTTCAAACCCAGCCCCAGCCAAAAACCACACCAAAAAAAAAAAAGATTAGAAAATAGGTTAAAAAACCATGCGTCTCGAATCTCTTGTGAACCTGGATTAGATCGACGGGTGACTTTGGAATCAGGTGTCATGACACTGACCCACTGAGACCTCAGTGAGTTCCTGACACCCAACCACTGACCCTCGGTTATCTAATCTGTAAAATGGACACAACTGTGGAGCCTTTTACGGCTGCGGCGGGGGAGGGATGAGAACAATGCATACTCATATATGCCTCACACATACACACTATCTCAATAATAATTATTAGTAATAATAACTGCTAATTAGTTCAGAATAATAGTTATTAGTAATAAGATCATTACTGATTAGCTTACTAATTTTTACTGGCAGTTATGCTAATAATGCACTAATAACTACAGAAGCAGTTGAACTTGGGCAGTGTTTTCTATTTTTCAAAATACTGTCTTGTTCACAATCTCCTTTAAATTCTGCTATAATTATTTTAAAGATGGGGAAAAGAAAATTAGTTTCAGTCTGCTCTCCAGAAGGCAAAGGTAGAACAAGTCAGACCTCTGTACTTGGGTTCAAGTTCTTTCAAGGAGATGAACCTCTGAGCACTTGCTGCAGGCGGTGACCAGGATAGGGGTTCTTCTTGGCCTCCATGCATAGTAAATGCTATCATGTGGTTTCACATACTCGAAATTCAGGAATGAGTGGAGTGATTTTGATCTCACAAATTTGCTTCTGCCTCTTTAAATGCAGCAACACAAACTTTGGGACCTTCTTAATTTGGAGCCACTGTAAGGTTCACTGCTCCCTGCTGGGTGTGAGACAGACCACAAATAATAATTGTCATAGACCCAAGGCAAAGATAAAGGCCTCAGGGACCTTCCTCCCCAGGTCAGTGGACGGCCCTTAAATCTCAGGGTCCTGACTCCTGGCCGACTGATAAGGGACTCACAGTTTTCCAGGGAAGCTGAAATGTTTCAAAGGACTGCAAAGAATTTCATGCTGAAGTGACAGTGAGTGGACTTGGAGAAACAGAAATGCTTAGACTGTTGTTACATAGAAATTAGATTATTTTCTTTGAAAAAGTAAAGGCCCTACCAGATGAAGAAAATGACCTCAAACTTCCCTCTGTTTTGCCAATCAATCCTCTACTGAAACTCCTGCACGTACCTAATTTCAGTGACGTCTTCTCTAGCCACCCTACAATTCCCCCTCCCGCCCTCATAAGTAATATCCCTTTCTTGGCTTATTTTCTTCTAAACACTTAACTCTTCCCAACTTACCGTGTCATAAAAGTTAAAAGCACATATCCATTCCCCCATTTTCCCCTTCTAGCGCACGCTGGGCCATCCTCCCAGCTCCGTCTGAACGTGGCCTTTTGCAGACCACAGACTTTTCAACACAATGTGGTACCTGCCGCCCCCATCCCAACCAATCACAAACACAGGTGCTCTGCTGAGGCAAAGTGATTGACCAGAAAGAAAAGTCCCAACTTGAAAAGGCAGGGAGCCTGGAGCGCAGGCTCTTCTGGGGTGGGTGCTGAGGCAGGCTGCAGCTTCTGGTAACGTCAGGGTTGGCAGGACCAGAGAGAGAGGCAGGGCAGAGGGGAGACCCTGGAGGAGAGGTGAGGGCCCTGGGAGACCCCACAACAGGCCCCTTTACCTGGGTAGAGCTACAGGAAGCACCACACAAGACCGTTACAGGAACCTCCTTTCACTGCTCAGGTGGCCCACGAGCCCCAGCGCATGCGTGAGGCCCGGCATTCAAAGGTGCTGTGGGCATGAACTCCCTTGTGCAAAAACAGAGATTCATCAAGAAAAAATACTCAAGGATGCATTTACTGTTGCATTGAGAAATTATCTGGCATTTCTCGACTTTACACTCGATGCTTTTGGAGGCAGAGCTGTATGAGAGCCGTGCCATCTTCCTTCTGGAGTCCCCAGACCTCCTACAACACTGGGTGTCACAGAAACTCTGGGACCCAAAGGGGCGACCATGAGAGAGTGCTGCTAGCCTCCTTCCTGTCAGCATTCTGGGGGGTCCAGCTTAGCCCGCATGGTCCAGCAGGAGAACAGCGGGTCTTGGAGAGAAGGTGTCAGAGGGGTGTTCCTCTAGAAATGGATATGTGGGATGGAGAAACCCCCACATTGACATTAACTTGTTTTGCATATACTTTCTCCGTGTTTAGAACAATTTTGAATCCTTCAAATGTGTTTATTTATACATTTGTCACAATAACCAATGATCATGTTTGAAATGTCATACAATTCTATTGTAACTTGCTCTTGCTTCCAAAACAGAAGTGCTTGACGTTGTTTTAATGACAAATGGGCCCAATTTTGATGTCTTTTTGTAAGGGCATGTCCCTTGGTGTCAAAACTCTGCTGGTGTGGATGAGCCAACTTCAGCAGGGCCCGGTGGCCCCGAGTGAATGCTATGACATCAAGACACAGCTATCACAGGTCCAGACCCCTCACACAGGGCGGTGAGGACACGGCTGTCACAGGTCGGGCCCTCACACTCGGGGTCGTCAGGACACAGCTGTCATGGGTCTGGCCCTCGAAATGGGGGCCATCTTCTTCCTCTTCTCACTTCTCCCACTCAGAGGCTCCCGGTCTCCCCCACTCTGCCCCATTCGTTTCATGAGAGATTCCTGGTTCCCCGTTACTTTACAACAGTCTCTACAGAGTAGAAAGGAAGAGCTGGTGAGGCTGGGTTAGAATATCATACTGGATAATCTACGTGCATTTTTGAGGCCTGAATTTATATATAATCGGACAGTTAGCTTCTCTGCACTTTTAAATATCAATCTAGCTCAAAGTAAAATGCTCTTCCCATCCCATTATTCTTTGAGACTACGGCAGGAGGAAATCTTTCATCTTTCCTAATCTACGTGCATTTTTGAGGCCTGAATTTATATATAATGTGATCCCCGAGTCCAGGGTCAGGTAGAGTCCCTGCTCTCAGCCTGTCCTGGTGCTGGGCCATGGCTGCCATCTCTCTACTTCACTCCCCCCATTCAGCAGATGAGGGAACCAAGGAATGTCACTGGCGTCCAACCCGACATACTGCTTCTTCACGGAGGCTCAGACGGTGCGTTCAGGGCCCCCTGTGGTTCTTTGCAGCGTGAGGGCAGGTCCTGAGGGTTTAAATGGCCCCTCCCTGCTTCTTAGCACTTCTCTGCACCCATCTAACCTGCAGTCTGCTTTCCCCTGTCGGAGGGGCCTGGGGGAGGCTGGGGAGGGCATTGCACAAATAAACACCACAGCACGTGTGGACCTCGGAGCATTGGCTCAAGCAAAGCACTGCCAGGAGTGAAAGTCATTACAGACCTTTTGCAAAGACCGTTAAGAAATGTGTAAACAGCCGTGTAAACAACACCGGGTCAGGTCATGGAAAGGGGCTGGCAACTGGGGAGGCCCCGGAGAGCCTGCCAAAGTGGGAAAGTCTCAGCAGGGAGAAAACATTTGGAAAAACAACTCCATTGGGTTTTATCAGCACAAATCATTTCCTAAGTGCTATATTTTATGTAGAGTACGTGTGGCCTGAAGTTAACAAGGAGGCTTTTATCAATCGTGGTTTTTATCACTTCCAGATATCTCTGTTTCTGAATCACTGGCAATGCTGAAGGTGTGCTCATTTTTCTGGACTTTTCCTGTCTAACACACCACGGGTGACCCTCTCCTTGTAGAGACCAGCACGGACCTGGGCACTCGTCCCATCGGCTGTGTGGCTCAGGCCCTGCAGGAGCTGCACTGTGTACACACCCGGGCCTGGTGTTCTCACCGTAGGCTCGGAGGAAACAGACACAGCGGCAGGGAAACACCGGCTGTGTTGTGAGACCCCAGTGCCTTCACCATTGCCAAGGCTTTGCCACTTTCTCTTTGAGGGGCTAATGCTGGAGGAACGTGGTCTCACCTGGAACTCCTGGAGCTTCATAGGAATAAGAGCAATGGCCACACATGTCCAGGGGGCGTGCTGGGTACGGGAAGGTGCTTTCCCCAGGTCTACGCCTTTGTGCACACGTGGAGAGCCGTGACTTGTGCTGGTGCCTGCATGGACCAGCTCTGCTTCTTGGCCATTCAAGAAGCTCCTTCCAGCTGGTCCAGCTTCCGGGCCTCTCCTGCCAAAGCACACTTTGCCTCTTGTTCACCACAAAGGGGGAAATCAGCCTGTTTCTTTGCTCTGGTTCCTGGGGAGGTCTGACTCAGAGCACCCCCACTTTGACTCTTCTCTGAGCCACAGATATGCACACAAGTTTCTTGCATGGCAGTTTTCCTTGTTGTCTGTAACACTTTTGAAAAAGGAAGCTTTTTTACATATGTAAGTGGCACTGAGCTGCTGTATCTCCTGAAAATTACTGGAGAAATAAGCATGGACTTTAGAGGGTGCGTTTGAGCTGTTCTGAGTTAGAACATGGACAGTGCTGCTGGCCAGGACACTCCTGCTGGACGCACCTCGGACTACTGGCCCGCACTGGACAGAAAGCAGAGTTCATGGTCAGGCTGCGGGGATGCCCTTGAAAGAGAGACAAGTCATCATTGCCTTCCCCATGAGTCTTGGCTAAAAGTCACAGCGACAGATTTTCAGGAAGGAAGGACTGCTATGTGGTCAGCTGCTTCTCACCAGGGCTGTGGCATCAGGGCCTGTTTGTTACCTGGTAGCTTTTCCTCACCTGAGTCACACAGGAAGGGGCCCCCCCACACAGGTAGCACATTGTGTGCCCTTCTCTTTCTGCTCGGCTTCCAGACAGCCAGTCAGTGCTGGCCAAACAGCCGTACTTGTTTCCTCCAGAGAAAATGTGGTTCTTTCTTTTTGTGTCCATTCATAGATATGTGTGTGCACACACACACACGCACAGTTATCTATCCCTAATAACAGCAGCCGACAGCCAGCGCTGGCTGAACGCTCAGTATTTGTCAGCCTGCACCAGGCACTCCTTAGCTCTCGTGTAGCCCCTTCAAAGTCTGCGACTCGGGGCTTTCCAGCATATTCTTAGAGTGGCGCCACCATTATTATTATCTGATTCAAGAACATTTTTGTCACCTGAAGAATAAACTCTGTGCCTGTGTCACTTCCCATGTCCCCTTCCCATCCCCAGGGCCTGGAGACCCTGCACGTCTCTCTGTCTCTGTGGCTTTGCGTGTTTGGGATAATCGTGCAAATAAAATCTCGTAACATGTGGCCTTTTGTGTCTGGCTTTCCCTTGAGACTGTTTCTGGGGGACATCCACAGTGGAGCCTGCATCAGGATCAATAATACTCCGCTATGTGAATTCACCAAGTCTCCTTCGCCCATTAACCCTCTCCTCTGCTGCCAGCCTTCACTGTTTGGAGCAGTGTTGCTGTAAATGTGTGGTACACGCTTTTGTGCACTCAGGTTTTCTTTTCTCTTTCCTCGTGGGTACACACATGTGAAGGTAACTGCTGGGTCAAGTAGTAAGTTTAACTCGCAGCAGAGACCAAGGCCTGTAAATTGCCGTGGACCCCGAGTGAGGCCACCGCTGAGTCCCCTGCAGATTGGGGTGGATTGTCCAGGGGTTTTCTGGGAAAGGGGAAGAGATTTCCAGGACCAGGGGTTCTTCCTCTTGTCATACAGTGTAAGGTCACTTCCAGGGGTTGTCACGGTGATTGTAAACTGCCCTGAACTGGGGGAGTTTCTTTTAAGATGCTAGCACATTATAAACAGGACATGAGGGCTAGAGAGCCAGCAGACAGCAGAGACGTTCTCCTCACCACGTCGGTCTTGACTAGTTTCTTCACTGCATCCTATTTTCTGGTTTTTGTCAAACTTTGGTTTGGGTCTTGCAACTTTTTAACAAGGTAGGCCTGCCGGATTCCTGTCTCAGCACATTTTTGCAATGCTGAAGCTCATAGACACGCCCTTGTCACCCAGTGCCATGGTGACATAAGGGTTCACTCTGCCACTGTGCATTCTGTGGGTTTGGACAGATGTGGAATGACATAGGTCCACTGTACCCACCATTACAGTGTCACACAGCACAGCTCCCCTGCCTGGAGTCCTCTGCACCCCACCCAGTCCCCCACCTCTGCCCCCGGCAGCCACCCATCTTTCGGCTGTCTCCATAGCTTCGCCTTTCCTGGAAAGTCAGGCACTTGGATCTAAGGTGGGCAGCCCTCCCAGGCTGGCTTCCTCCACTCCGTGACACAGGTACAAGGTTCTTCCATGTCTTTCTGTAACTTGATAGTTCATTTCTTTTTAGTGCTAAATAATATTGTGTTACTTGGATATGGCAGTTATTTACCAGTTGTGTACAGAAAGTCATCTTGGTCACCTTCAAGTTTTGGCAACAATGACTAAAGCTGTTATAAACATCTTTGTGCAGCTGTTTGCATGAACGTTAAGTTTTCAAGTTCTTTGTGGAAATAACTACGAAGCACAATTGCCGTATTGTTTGTTAAGAGCAAATTTAGTTTTGTAAGAAAATTCCAGGCTGTCCTTCAAGGACGCTGCAGCCCTCTGCCTTCCCCCCTGGTGCTGCCCCCAGCAGTGGTGCTGTCAGCACACCGGGTTGGGCCCTTTTCACACAGGTGAAGGGGCGTTTCCCTGCTGTTCTGATTTGTGTCCCCTGATGACACGTGGGGAGAGGCGCCTTTTAAAATGCCCGTTTGTCATCCGCATATCATCTTTGGTGGGTGTCTGTTAAGGTCTTTGGTCCCCTTTTTAATTGGCTTGTTTTCTTGTTATTGGATTTTAAGAGTTTTTTTTTTTTCATATTGTGGATAACAGTCCTTTATCAGATATATCTTGCAAATATTTTCTCCCAGGCTGGGACTCATCTTTTTATTCTCTTCACAGTCTTTCCCAGATTAGTTTTAATGAAGTCCAAGATACCAATTTTTTTTCCTTTGCAGGTGTTTGGTGATGTGTCTACAAAGTAATTGTCAAAGGTCATCTAGGTTTTCTCCCATGTTACCTTCTAGCTTTACAAGTCTGAGTTTACATTTGGGTCTGTGGCCTGCCTTGGGCTGGCTTGGTGACCTCTGTAAGGCCTGTGTCTAGGCGGGTAATTTTGCCTGTGACGTCCCGTTGCCCCAGCACCGCTCACTGAAGAGCCTTCCTTTCTCTACTGTATTGCCTGTGGTCCTTCATCAGCAATCAGTGACTATATTTATGTGGGACTATTTCTAAACCATTGTTCAACTTTTAGAACTATCAGTCAGGGGGTTTTACGGAGCTGACCAGAAGCATCTGGTAGTTGCCTCTTCCACAAAGAAGAAACAAAATAACAAGTAGATACTGAGACTTGCAATAGATTTTCTAAGAGAAGGCATCAGAATTCAACAAATCCAGCCTGCAAGCTTAGTGATCTCATTTATTAGCGCTAATGGGTCTTTTGATGATTCCTTAAAATATTTCACATGTGTGACCATGTCATCTGTGAATAGAAAATAGTTTTGTTTGTTCCTTTCTAATATTGATGACATTCATTTCTTTTTCTTGTGGAATTTCCCTGGCTAATATCTCTAATACAATATTCAGTGGGAAAGGCAAAAGCAGACATCCTAGTTTTCATTCTGATCTTACAGAACAAATGTTTGCTGTCTCCCTCTCAGTATCACCCATCACCATCACCATCACCTTGCTGGGTGATGGAAGTTAATTTTCTAGTCCTCATTTCTTTAGAGTATTTATTTTGAAAGGATGTTAGAATTTATAAATGCATTTTCCTCAAGTGTTGAGATAATCATGGGGCTTTTTATGTTATTTTATTTTATTAATGTGGTGTAGTATGTTCTGATCGTTGAGTGAGAAACAAACCCCCCAATTCCCGAGATAAACGCCACCTGGCGTTTGATTTTGTTTGATTTTGTTTAGTTCTGATGACTTTTGCATCTTATATTCATAAGGAAAATTGGTCTTCAGGTTGTTTTTTGTTCTTGTAATATCTTCATCTTGTTTTGGTTTTAGGTTAAGGGTGGCCTATTGGGGGGAAAATGTTTCACTCTGATTATGAGGATGTTTTTCTCAGAAAAGTCTGAGGAGGTGGTCACACACGGACAACAGGTGTTGTAATATTGGCAGAGTAAAGGCCATTTGATGATATGGTGTTTTCTCTGATGATTCCCTTAGCTATGTTTTATTAAAAGGAAAATCACCTTTCTATTATTTAAACATTTTGCATTGTTAGAGTGAAGACTACTTTGATGTTACTTCCTATCAGGTAAAGTTAAAATTTTCTAGGTTGGTTTTCTTGTATTTTGTTATAAAAGTTAGAATTGTAACTGAACAGAATTGAGAGGCTACTCTTGCTGTTCTCCAGAATTGCTGACAAATAAAGCTTGTTTGGACCTAGAAAAAAGAAAAAAGAAAGAGAGGAAAAGAAAACGTGTTGGAGGGAGGGAGTGGAGCAAAATAGCCAAACAGAAGCCCCCAGCACCCCTTCTCCTGCAGGACTGATAGCTGTACATGTGAGAAGAGCCAAAACCCAGGGGAGTGATCACAGGGCCCAGGTTTAACATTACGTCAAGGAAGGAGGAGCTGGAGAGTGCAGGAAAGAGGCTTGAGTTCCCTGCACCACCCCTCCCCATCCACATGCCTGTGAAAGAGAGAGTGAAGGGATTGTGGGGCTTCATCTTGGAACTCGGGGCTGTCCTGTCACAGGGGAGCACAACAAAGGGTAGAATTCTACCAGAACTCATGGAGGGAGCATTTAGATCAGCCTGGCCAGAAGGGAATCCTCTGCCTAGGAGGCAGAAAACTGAGTTCTAGCCTAACCACTGGATAAAAACACCCAGAATAGAGTCATAAGACAGGCTACAAAGATTGCAGTCCTTGTGTAAGTTTTATGGCTGTGATGTCTTTGAACCAGTGGCCTTGGAGTCCATGTGACCCAGTGAGAAACCAGCAGCAGTGGCCAGGTGAGTGCCTATGTCATCCTCCCCCCAAATCCTGGCAGTGCAACCTGGGGAAAGTCTTCTTCCTGTTAGGGAAGGAAAAAGAAAAATCAAAGGACTTCATCTTGCACCTTGAGTATTTACTCGGCTACAGTAAAATAAAGTTCCAGTCAGACTCCTAAAGGCCCTGACTCCATGCCTTAGTTCTTGAACGATATTTATAGACCCACTATGGGCTAGAGGGGAACCCACTGCACTGAAGGGAAAGACCTAGTCCTTGCAAAATTTACCACCTGCCGACCAAAGAGCCTTGGGGTCTGAGTAAACATCAGAGATAGCAAGGCAGCAGTCACCACTGGACTGGGCTGGCTTCAGGTATGACCTGAAACAGTCCTATCCACAGTGGCCATGACAGAACACTCATGTTACTCCTCCCCCAACTCCAGCTGCTCACCACAGAGAGTGAGAGAAAACAGTGAAAAGACTTTACCTGGTAATGTAGAGAATTCTTCCATATATTACCCAAGATCTACCAAAGTGATTACACCAAGAATATGCAAGAGTCATAGCATTACTGGGCTTGAGATATACCCAGTGCTGAAATGGCTTCAGTGACTAAAGATTTGGATCACAATCCTCAATACCCTTTGAATGCATGGAAATCCTTCTCAAGAAGAATGAGTTTAAACAAGCCCAGTCTGCAGAGATTGAAATAAATAACTAACACTTCAATGCCTAGACTGGCGAACATCTGTAAGCATCAAGGACATCCAGAAAATTATGCTCTCATCAAATGAACTAAATAAAGTACCAGTGGCCAATTCTTGAGTGGTGGAGATGTGCAACCTTTCAGACAAAGAATTCAAAATAGGTCAATGGACTTCAAGACAATACAGAGAAGGAATTCAGGAGCTTATCAGAGAAGTTTAACAGAGATTAAAATAATAAAAAAAAAAAGTCAAGCAGAAATTCTGGAGCTGAAAAATTCAATTGACAAGCTGAGAAATGTAGCAGAGTCTCTCAACAACAGAATTGATTAAGCAGAAGAAAGAATAAATGAGTTGAAGACAGATTATTTGAAAATACATAGTCAGAAGAAAAAAAAGAATGAAAAAGAATAAAGGATATTCTAAGTCTAAAGAAAGATATCAATGTTCAGGTATAAGAAGGTGATAAAACACCAAGACTTAACTCAGAGAAGACTCCTATAAGGCATTTAATAATCAAGCTTCCAACGATTATAGATAAAGAGAAGGTCCTAATGGAAGTAAGAAAAAAGAAAAACTAACATATAAAGGAGCTGTTATACGTCTGGAAACAGATTTCTGAGTGGAAACATGACAGCAAAAAGTAAAAGCAAAGTACAAAGCAAAGAGTAGCATGACGTATTCAAAGTGCTACAGGAAAAAAAAAGCCTTAGCCCTAGAATATTATATCCTACAAAAATATTCTTTGTGTGTGTGTGTGTGTGTGTGGTTTTTGGCTGGGGTTGGGTTTGAACCTACCACCTCCGGTATATTGGGGATGGTGCCCTACTCCTTTGAGACACAGGCGCCACCCTACATACAAAAATATTCTTTAAACATGAAGGGGAAATAAAGATTTTCCCAAATAGACAAAAGCTTTGAGATATAATCAACACCAGACCTATCCTATACAAAATATTGAAAGGAGTTCTTCAATTTGATAGAAAAGGATGTTAATGAATGATGAGAAATTGTGCAAAAGTATAAAAATCACTGGTAACAGTAAGTATAGAACTATAGGATACTATCTCATTGTAACTGTGGTATAGAAACCACCACTATCTTGAGCAGGAAGACTAAATGACAAACCTATCAAAAATAATAACTACATAATTACTACTATATAAATAGTACAATGTATACTATAATAACTACTGTAAAATAATTCTTCTGAGAGATCGAATACAAAGATATAAATGGAAGGAACAAAAAGAACAAATCAGAAAGAATCATAGTACCTGACTTCAAATTATACTACAGAGCTATAGTAACCAAAACAGTATGAAACTGCTATAAAACAGACAGATAGACCAATGGAACAGAATAGAGAACCCAGAAATAAATCCACACGTCTATAGTGGAATTACCTTAGACAAAGGTGCCAAGAATATGTTTTATGGAAAGGGAAGTCTTTTAAAGAAATGATGCTGGGAAAACTGGATATCCATATGCAGAGGAATGAAACTAGACCCTCAGCTCTCACCATATACAAAAATCAAATCAAAATGGATGCAAGACTTACGTCTAAGACTGAAAACTATGAAACTACTTAAAGAAAACATTGAGGAAATGCTTCTGGACACCAGTCTGGGTAATGTTTCTTCAGTAATACTCCAAAAGTAGAGGCAGCCAAAGCAAAATTGAACAACTGAGATCACAGTAAGCTAAAAAGCTCATGCACAGAAAAGGAAACAATCAAAAATAAAGATAAATTGCAGACAAAATATTTGCAAGCTACCCATTTGATGAGGGGTTAATAAATAGAATATATAATGATTTCCAACAACTCAACAGAAAAAATCAGATAATCTGTTTTAAAAATGGGCAAAAATCTCAATAAACATTTTTCAAAGGAAGACATACTAATTGGCAACAGCTACATAAAAAAACACTCAACATCATTAGTCATCAGAGAAATAAACTCAAAACTACAATGAAATGTCACCTTACCTCAGTTAAAATGGCTTTTATCAAAAAGCATTTTGAATGCTGTCAAAATTGTGGAGAAAGGGGAACCCTGGTATATTGTTGGTAGGCGTGTAAATTAGTTCAGCCACTCTGGAGGATAATATGGAAGTTCCTCAGAAAACTAAAAATAGAACTACCTTGTGACCCAGCAACCCCACTGCTAGGTATATATCCAAAAGAAAAGAAAACAGTACGCTGAATAGTTTATTGCAACACTATTCCCAAAAAGCCAAGGTGGGCCAAAATGTCCATCAACAGATGAATGGATACAAAACTGTGGTGCCTATACATAATGGGATATTATATAGCCACAAAACAGAATGAAATCCTGCCATTTGCAGCAACATGGATGGAATGACAGCCATTGTGCTATGTGAAATCAACCAATGACAGAAAGACAAATCTCATATATTCTCAATCATATGTGAGCACTAACTATTAAAACAATTGATGTCATGGAGACAGAGGGGAATGAAGGATTTCAGAGGCACGGAAGGGTAGCAAGGATGGGGGTATAAAGTGGGGACAGTTAATGGAGGCAAAAATATAGTTATATAGAATGAATAACATTTGATAGCCCAACAAAGTGATCAGACAACATTAAATTATATTATACTTTAATATAAGTGAAAGAGTGGAATTGTAATGTTTGTAGCACAAAGAAGTTGTAAATGGGCACCCCAATTTTGGTAGAAGAGGGTCTAGTTTCATTCCTCTGCATATGGATATCCAGTTTTCCCAGCACCATTTCTTTAAAAGACTGTCCTTTCCATAACATATGTTCTTGGCACCTTTGTCAAAGGTAATTCCACAATAGACGTGTTGATTTATGTCTGGATTCTTTATTCTGTTCCACTAGTCTATCTGGACCCATTCATTTCGTGGGAGGTTCTATGACTACTAATATCCTAGCTGGTTAGTTGTCTTTAGATTGTCTATTCCTTCTTGTGTCAGTTTCAGCAATGTATGCACTTTTAGAAATGTTTCCATTTCACCCTGTTATCTAATTTGCAAACATATAATTGTTCAGAGTACTTCCTTATAATCCTTTTAAATTTTGTATCTTGTATAGTAATGTTCTTTCTTTCATCATTACTTTAGTACTTTGAATCTTTCTCTTTTTTTTTTTTTTTTTTTTTTTTTTTTTTTTTTTTTTTTTCAATGTGGGAAAACCATAATTTATTGGGGATTTTAAAAAAAACAAGATTTGGTTTATTTTTTTTTTTATTTTTTTTTTTTTTTTAGTCAATCTGGCTAAACCTTAATTTAGTTGGTATTTTCAAAGAACCAACTTTTGGTTTCATTATTTTTCTATTATTTTTAACTTTTTATTTTATTTCTGCAAAATCTTTGTCATTTTCTTCCTTCTTCTTGGTTGGATTTAGTTTGTTCTTCTTTGTGTAATTTATTAAGGAAAAGTTAGGTTATACATTTAAATCTTTCTCCTTTTTAAATATAGTCATTTATAACTATATATTTCACTTTAACAGAGTACTGTTAAAGAGTTTTAACTGCATTCCACAAGTTTTGTGTTTTCATTTTATTTCAAAAATGAATTAAAATGAAAACACATTTATTTTAGTTTCAAAACTATGTAGTTTCAAAATTCCCTTATGAGTTCTTCTTTGGCTTATTAAGAGTGTACTGGTTTATTTCCTCATATTTGTGAATTTCCAGATTTCCTTCTGTTATTGATTTCTAATTCAATTCCAAGTAGTCAGACAACATACTTTTTTTACTGTCAATCCATTGCACTTATTAATACTTATTTTATGGCCTAACATATAACATATCCTGGAGAATATTCCATGTGCATTTGAGAAAAATGTGTATTATGCTGCTATTGTGTAAATTATTTTTTAGATGCCTTTATATTTGATTTATAACGTTACTCACATCTCCTGTTTTCTTTCTAATCTTTCATCTAATTGCTTTATCTATTATTGTAAGTGCAGCATTAAAGTCTCCAACTGTCATTGTGAATTGCTCATTTCTTTCTTAAACTCTGTAAGTTTTTGCTTGAAATATTTTTAAGCTCCTTTTGTAGGTGCACAAATGCCTGTAATGATTATATTTTCTTGATTGCTTATCTCTTTTATCATAATAAAATATCCTTCTTGTCTTCAGTAACAATTTTGTCCTAACATCTACTTTGTCTCTATTAGTAGAGCTACTGCAGCTGTCTTTTAGTTAATGTTTGTGTGGTATATCAGTTTTAATTCTTTTGCTTTTAACTTATTTATGTCTTTGACTCTAAGGCATATTTCTTATAGCCAGCAAAAAGTTGGGTCACATTTTTTTATTTGTTCCTTCAATCTTTCTTTTTATTAAAGCCATAACTTACATTCGGTGTAATGAATGAATGGGTGTGATTTACATCTGCCATTTACAATTTATTTTGCACTTCTTTTGTTGTTGTTCTTATTATTCTATTTCTCCATTATTGCTTTCTTTTTCTTAAATGGATACTTTATCATTAATTGTCCCTTTGATATTATTTTGCTATTTTTAAGTTATTTTCTTAGTAGTTATCCTACTGATTAATATCGTATAAAAATCTAATTCACATTAAGAACTTAATTTCAATAATTTCCAGAAACTCTGCTTCTCTACTGCTCTACCACCTTCTCCCCTTTCTGGTGATATTATATTTATACAAATAACTATCTTTATACATAATATGCCTATGAACACAGACTTATAATTGTTGTTTTTTGCAGTTGTTTTTCAAATCAGATAGAAAAAATTAAGTTATAAATAAAAATACATCTAAGCTGTTATTATTTATTTATTTATTGCTGCTCTTTATGTAGATTCAAGTTACTCTCTGTTGTCCTTTCATATCAGTTTGAGGAACTTCTTTTAGTCCTTCTCATTAGTCAGGTCTGTTAGGAATGATTTTTATTAGTTTTTGTTGGTCTTGCATGTCTTAATTTTCCCTTTTTTAAGCATAATTTTGCTGGATATAAAACTCTTAGTTGCCAATCATTTTCTGTCAGCAGTTTAAATATATCCTCCTATTGCCTTCTGGACTCCATTGTTTCTGGGACAAAATCATCTGTTGATCTTACTGAGAATTCTCTATACATGATGTGTTACTTCTTTCTCACTGTTTTCAAAATTCACTCTTTTCCTTTGGATTTCAACAGTTTTACTCTGATGTGGGTAGGAATGGATCTCTTGAGTTTATCCTACTTGGAATTAATTGTCCTTGGATGTGTAAATTAATATTTATCATCAAATTTGGGTTTTTTCAGCCTTCATTTCTTCAAATATTCCTTCTCTTCTTTATCTGTCTCCTTTCTTTATGGAATTCTCATTATGTTTTTGCTGTGCTTGACAATGTCTCATAGATGGTGTTCAATGTCTCACCCTAGGCTCTGTTTATTTTTTTTCTTTTTTTTCTGCTGTTACTCAGACTTGGGAATCTCAATTAAGCTATCTATAAGTCCATTGATTTTCTACTAGTTCACATCTATTATTTTGCTCCTCTACTGAATTCTTTATTTGCAGTTCTTTTTAACTTCACAATTTCTACTTTGTTTTTTATTTTTTTCTATTTATTAGTTTTTAATTTTTTCTATTTATTAGTATTCTATATTTGGTGAGAATTTACTATCATAATTTCTTTTTATCCTTTTAAAATAGTTAACTTTGGTCCTTGAACCAATGTAAGGTACTTGATGTAAAAATCCCTGCCTATTAAGTACAACACCAGGGCTTCCTTAGGGAAAGGTTCTAATGACTGCTTTTTTCTCAGTGTTTGCCATTCTTTCTTATGTTTTTACATTTGTAATTTTTTGTTGAAAATCAAACATTTTAGATAACATAATGCAGAAACTCGAGATATCTGGTCACCTCTCCTCTGAGACTTATTGTTGCTTTTGTTAGAGAGAACGTGTTTTTGTTGTTGTGGCTATTGTTTGTTTATCTAGTGAATATCCTGACATTGTTCTGTGAAGTCTGTAGCCCCTTCCATTTGTGGCTGATGAAGTCTTGACTCATTTAGGCTATCCCAGCACAGAGTTCCTTAAATACCTGGAATCAATTAAGCCTTCATGCCCTTGGTAAAGGACTCAACGTGTGCTCCAAGGAGCCCTTCCAACCTTCTTCAGGTTCATATTCAGCCAACTAGACTGCAACCTGCCTGGGTCTCACTTCCGGCTGGGTGGCACCTCAGCTGTGTCTAGGACTTTCTCAGATCTGGGAATGTGCACAGTCCTAGATATGGGTGTGGCAATAGATTTCCAGGAATAGCTGGACTTATTCAGAGCTCTTGATGGATGTCTCACACTCCAATCTTCCCTGATAAATATCTTGGTCAGCTTCCTGCTTGTTCCTGTTTATAAGTCAGAATATGTTTTGACACATAATTATTTGTCAAATTTGTTTTATTATGAATCAAACATGATATGTTTTATTCTGACATATAAAAGTTTATTGAGGTCACAAGACATTCTCTTTTGAAGAAAAACTTCTCATCATAGCTTCAGATATCTGTAATGTTACACACCAGCTGCTGGTATCATGAGCAAATGCTCCAGAAGATAAGCTGTTTGTACTGAATAAGGGCAAATCATTTGAGTTGGGCTTGGGAAAAAGTCAGACAGCTTGATTTTTCTCAATTCTCTGAGATTGATGGTTTTGAGAATTCCAAAACTTTTCTTTTCTCTCCAACAGCTGCTAATTTTCTTTCTTTCTTTCTTTCTTTCTTTCTTTCTTTCTTTCTTTCTTTCTTTCTTTCTTTCTTTCTTTCCTTCTTCCTTCCTTCCTTCCTTCCTTCCTTCCTTCCTTCCTTCCTTCCTTCCTTTCTTTCTTTTTTAAGAGACAGAGTCTCACTTTATTGCCTTTGGTAGAGTGCTGTGGCATCACAGCTCATAGCAACCTCCAACTCCCGGGCTTAGGTGATTCTCTTGCCTCAGCCTCCCTAGTAGCTGAGACTATAGGCTCTCCACCAGAATGCCTAGCTAATTTTTTGTTGCAGTTTGGCTAAGTCTGGATTCAAACCTGCCACCCTCAATATATGGGGCTGGCACTCTATCCACTGAGCCACAAGCACCACCCCTAAAATGTTTGCTGATTTTCAAAGCTGCCCCGGCTGAGGGACTGTGAGGCTTCAAGGCTATCACAGACGGGGGGAGAGTGTGATGAGGCTATGACAAACTCAAGTATCACAGACCCTTATGTGTTTACTCATATTTAGCTAGTTATCTAAGATAAAACCTCCTTAGATTGTTGCAAGTCTTTGGTTAAGACTTTCCAGTACTTTAACAGAGTACTGAAAGAGTTGATTTTGATGATGTTTGTCAATATTTTCCTGGCTTTTATGATGGAACAGTTCTTTGGAGGCTCTTATGCCACCATTCCCACTGATGTCACTTTCCTACCCTCTATTCCTTATTGCCTTGAAATAGAATATTCATAAGCTAAAGTGATTGTGTCAAAAAATCTCAACCATAAATTTTTTCAATTATTTCAAGAAATAAATGCTTTGCATACTTATTCAGCATCTGTAACTGTGTTCTTCTTTTCTGCCAAGTTGTTTCTTGTGCCTCCGTAGAGCAGAGGTTTCCTGCTATGCAACCCTCTATGAACATCTAAGGTTGACAACAACCACAACACAAACTTAAGTTCAATTTGTGCCAGTAACTGTTTGAAACCCTTCGCATAAGAATCTGGGATAGAGGTGTCATCCCTGTTGCAGACATGAGACAATCTGGGTATAAGAAGGATAGATCACGCACCCCCTGGTCACACAGCTCCCAACAGGCAGGGAGGGACTTCACCCCATGAAACCTTAACTTGTAGGTCTTAGCCAGAACACTATGCTGAAAATAAATTAACCACTCAAAAGGTTGACATTTACATGCATTTTAAATGCAATGCTACTAACTCTGGTGAGTTTTAGGGCTACAACAAATTTTTTGAACAAAAGGCAGCATATACCTGTTTGCTGTCCTTCAGGTCATAGCCCTAGAAAGTGTTCACTGTGGGAAACATCAGGAAGGGGCAGCATTGGCCAATTGGTGTCACCTAAGATGAGAGTCACGTGGCATACCACCTGTGTGCATCTTTAAAACAACAAGAAGTCAAAAGTACAGATAACAAAGCTTGCGCTCGAGTCTTGAATCTGCTCCAAGTCTTTTCACTTTATAAAGATGTATACGGCCAGACCCATTCTGACATGGTGTGTAAAATTCTACATGCTGTGATGAGATTAATATTTTTTAAAGAGTGATTTTATGGAAAGTTGGCACCAGAAAATAAGGTTCTGTTTCATTATTCTGACATATAAAAGTTTATTGAGATCACAACGTATTCTTTTTTGGAAAAAAAAAAATCATTAGCACATGGTTAAATGCACAATTTATTGGCAAAGTCACAGTAGCACTTTTCTGTGTAAATTTCTCACAGTCCATCCAAAATGTAGTTGAGACAACTCCTAAATAGAGCTGACTGAGGAATAGATTAACATGAATAAAGTTCTTCATGCTGGTCTTTACGTTTCTAGTTCTCAAATAACATTGCTAATCATTCAGTCACATAGGGCCTGCTTTATTTTTAAAATTCCTCTATATGTGCTTTGCAATCAACACTTCCCTTTCAAAGGCCTTGTTCCACCCTCTTTATTAAAATGCCTTCTGTGAGACAGCTCTCACGGCGCCCTCCCCCCTCCCAGACCTGACGGCCGGAGAAGAGGGTCCACTGTGCTTTGTGCCCCCACCAATGCTAATAGCATCATAGAGGTGTTAATGTTTTTCAAACACTAAAATTGAGCAAGTCTTGAAATAACTGACATACAGTTGATTTTGGCCAGATCAGTAATTTATAGTTTACCTCTCTGGCTTGGTGTTAACTCACAGTAAACCTCAAGGATCTCTTGGCCAGAGATGCAAGCCTGGACAAATATTTGCACTTACAGGTTAAGTCAAACTTTGTACTTCCAGACCCCTCCCTCTGAGAAAATCAGTGGTTTCAACATAAAATGTATTTATGTTTCAAAATTATAATAAATTATACCTGGAAAGGACTCTATCATTAGCTCAAGCTCTATTGAGAAATGAGACCCAGAAAGATAATTAACTTGCCCGAGTTGATCCAACTGAGTCATACCTGACTCCAGCTGCCCGAGCTGGCTTCCCAGGACACCTGCTGCAGCCTCTGACCCTGAGTGTGCGGGTCCCACCTAGGGAATGGAGGCAGAGCCCACAAAAGGGGGAGTTCCCATCACAATGGTGGAAGGAAAGCCAAGTTCAAAGCCAGAGAAATGCTGCAGTGGTTCCCTGTACAAGAAATGTAGGACGGTGAGCAATGTCGGAGCCCCGGTTGGGGAAAGCCTCACAGTGTAAAGGAATCACACATAGCTGGGCTTTGTAGAGTTGTTTACATAGATATAACACAGTCTAGATTTTTCTTCTCAGGAAATGTTGTTCATCAAATCTCAGGTATCTAGATGGGAAAGGTTTGTCCTCCTAAAACACCACCTCTTTGTGATCGTAGGTTCACAAATGAGACTTTTATTTTTATATTTTGAGACAGGGTGTTGTTCTATTTTCTGGGTTAGAGAGAAGAAGCATCAGCCTAACTCACAGCAACCTCCAACTCCTGGATCAAGCTATCCTCCTGCCTCAGCCTCCTAAGTGGCGGGACCACAGGTGCTGAGATACCTGCTAATAAATGAGCCTTCCAGGACGTGGCTGTGAGTGGCAGCCTTCTGCTCACGGCTGTGGTGCTGGTCTTGCCCTCCTGGTTTCCAGCCATGCTCTGGGCTGTCGTCTATGGCTGTGCACAACCCGTGAGTGCTGAGCCTGTGGAGCGGGTGATGCTTCCACACAGAGTTCACGTGTGGTCTCGCCAGCCTCTGTCTTGAAGACGGCAGCTCACTGCTGGAATCAGGGGTTACATGTCTCCTTTCCCCAATCATTTCTCTTGTCCACATATGTGCTCTGACGTTGGGGCCTGGGTGGCAGCTGTTGTGACAGCCCAGAGCAAGAATGGCCTTCGTCTGTTGGAAGAAGGCAGAGCATCTCACTGGCTGGACCAATGGCCTTGTAATAAAAGAGAGTGAGGCAGTGAAGACACTTGGGGTGTCATCAGACGTGGTGCCATCCACACTGGGTCACCACAGAACCACCACCTGCAGTAAATGCCCTCAGAGCCCCTCTCACCCACAGTGAGTTTTGTCCCCTGAAGCTACATGAAAGGTGCCCTCACCTATGCCAACACGGACAGTGCCAGCGCCAGCAAGGAGGCCGCGCTCCACCGAGCATCTTCCCTCACAGGTTCCCTCTAACAGAAAGTGGTCACCAGGTGAAGCCCCGTGGAGGTCAGTGTGGTTATTGTTCCGGGGAGGGGAGCGTTTTTCTCTGTCCTTTGCTGCAGCATAGCAGGTATGTAGAAGGAGTGTGGACCTTGCAGATAGAAAAGCCTGCTCACATCCAGCTGTGTGACTTTCAGCTAATTATTTAGCCTCTCTGACCTTCAATTCTCTCATCTTCAAATAGAAAAAATAAGAGTCCATGTGTAGAATTATAGTAGGGCTTAAATAAAACGTTATTTGGTTATATGAAATGTTCTGTGGAATGTTAATTGTGCTTATAACCTGGTGCACAATAGGTTATTAATATGTTATTATTCTGTTCTCTCTGGTCAAAACCTCAGGTTCCATCTCACTCGAGGGAGAGAGTGAAGAGAGAGGGGAGCAGAGGGCAGCTCATCCCCTCTACAGATAGGTCACTGCCATGGTTTGAGGACACCGCCCCTCTGGAACCTTTGTGTGGCACCTGAGTGTTGATTGACAACACTGAAGCCGCCAGCTTCCAACACACACCAGGAAGATTAACGCCAGGGAATAGAGACACGGCACTTTGTCATCACAGGGACTGTGGTGACGAGAATAGCAGCAGACGTGCAACCAGACCCCGGGGTAGTCATTGAATCTCTGTTCCATAACTAAATGAGAGTGGCCACTTAGAGTATTTGTGCCAAATGTGTGTCCGAGGCAGGTGTCTGTCCAGAGGAGAGCAAACGTGTCCACAGAGTTGGACAGTCAGTTTCTCTCACTTCCTGCTCAGATAAGATCTTGAACTGTTTATTATGAAATTCCTTGTGGGTTATTTAAGATTTTCCATGGATATTATATTCTTGTTTTTAATTAAAGAAAATAGCAAAAAAAAAAAAAAAAGGAAGAAAACGTATTTTATTAAATATGCCTGGTTCCTTGCCTGACATTAAGAAAGGAAAAGATGCACACAAGTCCCCAAAACTGACCAGCACCCTGACCAAGGCGGAGCAGGCCCGGGGGAGTGGGCAGTTCGGTGGGCACAGTGAGCCTGAGTCACCTTGACCCCAACCTGCCCTGATATGTGGGCACCGTCACCCCCGGAAATGATGTCCCAAGACCGACCATTGGCCACAGTTCAGGAGCCAGCTAAGTGATCAGAGCTGGTGACTGAACCCAGCAGGGCCAGGCCTCGCCCAGTAGCTGAGGCTCTGGACGAGCACCACAGCCGAGCTCTGTAAAGCTCCTTCCTCTGTGCCGACCCGGCTCATTGCTTCCGTCAAGAAAACGGACCTGAGGGGTGTCACGCACACACTGGCTGACAAAGACTGTGCTACAATTATAAAAATCCTATAAGGGTAAAATAATTTTTCACAGCTTTCTAAACTTTGGCAGTGGAAATGCCAGTCTGCTTTTGTTTTTGTTAATCCTAAAACTATGAAAGAATCCTGAGAAAGAAGCATCTTCTTTCTGAACACACGTAGTTTCGGGCCTTCTGGGTCCCTGCGGTCAGTGATGTGCCTTGTCTGCATCCCCCTGGTCCACACTCCAGCCCCAGCACAGTCAGGAGCAGACTGATGGGAAATGCTACACGCTGCTTTACCTTCGTGCGAAGAGAAAACAGCTGTGAGTTACAATCAGACCCAACACACTTCATTTTGAGAAAAAACTATTTATTTAAAAAATTTAAAGTTCCATGAATTTTAGGGGTTTTTTTTTGCAGTTTTTTTGGCCAGGGCTGGGTTTGAACCCACCACCTCTGGTATATGGGGCCGGTTCCCTACTCCTTAAGCCACGGGGGCCACCTGTATTTTAGTCATTTTTAAATACAAGATTTCAGTAGTTTTAAGTTTACTTATTTATATTTCCTAAACATTCTTTATTAATTAATAGCCCAATAGCCAAGAAAAGTACAAACATTTACAGTTTACAAGGTTCAGTGAAAGTTCCTTGCAGAACTAGCCAGGGAATAACGGAGACAAATGTCCCCACTTCAGTGGCACCAGCTGGGCTCTCAGTGAGCACAGCTCCACGTGGGTGTCTAGGGAGACGTGAGTGTGAAGCAATTGGTTCCTTTGTTTGAGGGAGCTACTGTCTGGTGGTGAGAACAAGGTGACAGGTACATGATGTTAATTTAAAGCTGATAGTGACGAAAGCCACAGAGGGACACTATGTCACCTCTGTACAACATCCTCCTGAATTCAAAGGGGACCAGGGCCCTGTGAGGCACTGTCAAGCTGAAACCTCTGATGTCACAGTCTCCAGAGTCTCTCAAGATGGGGAAATGTTTGGAATTAATGTAGGGGTGTTATAGAGTACCTTCATCTGCTCCAAAGAGCTCATCTAATGCTAACATGCTTGCAGGGTCCCCTGAACTAAACATCGGTATCACGCATGTTTCCTGATCAATTTCATTGCCCTCTGATCTACTGGTGAAAATAACCTGGAAAAGGTGTAACGAGGTGGGATTACTGGAAAATGTTGCTGGAGGGTACATACAAAATAAATGGAAACCAAAAATCATCTGTGTGATTCAAGCAACAAGGTGAATTTTGCCCAAACTCTGGGTGGAGTGGAAGCATCTGGTTTGTTTGGCTCTGAATCACTTGTACTGCTGGGAAGGCTGTAGGAATGTGAATTATTTTGATGACTGTAAGATGGGGTAGTTAGCCAGGGGCTGATCCACATTTCCGCAGTGACAGTGGAAAGAGCTTTCCACTTTCATCCTGCACTTCACTAGCAGGTGGCTGAGTGGAGCTCTAAGGGGGGCACCTGCTCATTCCTGTGGTGTAAACAGCTCTGCTGTGACCAATTTTGAGCTACTTACGTGAAGTCCCTGCACACTGCAGTGTGTGAGACACCCATGGCAACCGCCACGAGGTATTCCCAAATATGGATACAACAGACAGCGGTAGCTTCAAGACCGCAGATAACAAAATGTAGTAAGATAAGTAGGAAGTGACTGTTTTTAGTATTCATTGTCTTTATTTTCATATATAATGTATTTAAATTTAAGTTGCTGCAGTTTAATTTTTAATATTGGCTGTTTGACAACCAGCTCACAAGATTCCTGGAGTTCGCCAATCAGCCCTCATGAGCCAGGAAGAGCAGGCTCCGTGTATACCTGCTGTTAGGGGCCAGCCACGTGCCACATGCCGGTGACCATGGTGTAAGGCTCAGTTCCTGTCCTTGTGGACAGCTCTGTATAGTGACAGACAGATTAAAGACAAGTATTACTTAATTTGAGATAGAAATGATGTTGCAAACGGGAAGTTATGAAATAGATGATTTGGACCAGGAAGCCCAGCCTTTTGTGGAGGGTCAGGGAAAGGGTTGGGGAGAGGGCACCCCTGAGGGGGTGACTTGAAGCCAGGTTTGGAGGATGAGTAAGGGGCTGAGGCCAAGGCAAGAAAAATGAACCGAGTGTTTCAGAGGAAAAGAACTGACCCAGTGACCCTGCATCGTCCTGGCATTGACGTGGACAACAGTGACCAAGGGAAAGGCGGGTGAGCTGGCTGGAGGTTCACAGGGAGATCACCTGTGGCCTCTTAGGTTCTCTTAATGGTCAACTAGGAGGTTCCACTATGGCTGAAAGATCTGTTTTGAAGACAGAACTGACGAGCTCTGTTGTGGAGAGGGAGCCCAGAGTCAGCAACATCCACATTTCTGCTCTTTCCTTGGCATGTGATTATATTGCACCTGCCAGTCTTCTGTGAAGGAGGGGCATGTGACTGACCTGGGACCAGCAGATTATGAGGATGACCAGCAATTCCAGACCAGCTGTGCACACAGCCCCACACACAGTCCCTCCTCTGTCCCTTCCATAGTGACCTGGGGCCATGTGTGAGCATGACAGACCCAGTGTCGTGAGGAGCCAGGCCGTCCTAGTCACAGTGGAGAACCACACAGGCAGGAAGGCGGCTGGAGTGCAGGGTGGATGTGGGGGATTGATTAGACATGGAGGGTGGCAGGAAGGCAAGTGTCAGAGACAGTCAGGGGTTTCAGCATGAGTGTCTACCTGACCAGGGAGGCCTGTAAAGACAGGGGGAGTGTGGGGAGGAAGGGGCACCAGGAGGTCTTTCCTCGTGTGCTTAATTTGAGATCCCTGGAGAACAACAAAAGGCAAATATGGAGGTGGCAGGTGGATGTAAGAATCTCAAAGGGTAAAATCAACTTGACTATAAACATGAGGGCTGTCGCCCTGGAGGACAGGGCCGCTGTGCGTCATCACTGTGGACAGGACTGCTGTGAGTCACCATAATGGACAGGGCCGCTGTTAGTCACACGGTGGACAGGGCCGCTGTGAGTCACACAGTGGACAGGGCTGCTGTGAGTCACCACGGTGGACAGGGCCGCTGTGAGTCACCACGGTGGACAGGGCCACTGTGAGTCACCACGATGGACAGAGCTACTGTGAGTCACCACAGTGGACAGGGCTGCTGTGTGTCACCACAGTGGACAGGGCCGCTGTGAGTCACATGGTGGACAGGGCCGCTGTGAGTCACATGGTGGACAGGGCCACTGTGAGTCACCACGATGGACAGGGCTACTGTGAGTCACCACAGTGGACAGGGCTGCTATGTGTCACCACGGTGAAATGGGCTGCTGTATGTCACCACAGTGAACAGGGCCGCTGTGAGTCACCACGGTGGACAGGGCCGCTGTGAGTCACATGGTGGACAGGGCTGCTGTGAGTCACACAGTGAACAGGGCCGCTGTGTGTCACCACGGTGGACAGGGCCGCTGTGAGTCTCCATGGTGGACAGGGCCTCTGTGAGTCACATGGTGGACAGGGCCGCTGTGAGTCACCACGATGGAGAGGGCTACTGTGAGTCACCACAATGGACAGAGCTACTGTGAGTCACCACAGTGGACAGGGCTGCTGTGTGTTACCACAGTGAAATGAGCTGCTGTGTGTCACCACAGTGGACAGGGCCACTGTGTGTCATCACTGTGGACAGGACTGCTGTGAGTCTCCATGGTGGACAGGGCCACTGTGAGTCACCACGGTGGATAGGGCCACTGTGAGTCACATGGTGGACAGGGCCGCTGTGAGTCACCACGATGGACAGGGCTACTGTGAGTCACCACAGTGGACAGGGCTGCTGTGTGTCACCATGGTGAAATGGGCTACTGTGTGTCATCACGGTGGACAGGGCTACTGTGTGTCATCACGGAGGACAGGGCCGCTGTGTGTCACCACAGTGGACAGGGCTGCTGTGTGTCACCACGGTGGACAGGGCTGCTGTGTGGCACCACAGTGGACAGGGCCACTGTGTGTCACCATGGTGGACAGGACTGCTTTGTGTCGCCATGGTGGACAGGGCTACTGTGTGTCAGCATGGTATACTGGGCTGCTGTGTGTCACCATGGTGGAGAGGGCTGCTGTGTGTCACTATGGTGGACAGGGCCACTGTGTGTCACCACAGTGAACTGGGCTGCTGTGTGTCACCATGGTGGACAGGGCTACTGTGTATCACCATGGTGGACAGGGCTGCTATGTGTCACATGGTGGACAGGGCTGCTATGTGTCACCATGGTGGACAGGGCTGCTGTGTGTCACATGGTGGACAGGGCCGCTGTGTGTCACCACAGTGAATTGGTGCTGTGTGTCACCATGGTGGTCAGGGCTGTTGTTTGTCACCATGGTGGACAGGGCTGCTGTGTGTCAACATGGTGGACAGGGCTGCTATGAGTCACCACAGTGGACAGGGCTGTTGTGTGTCATCACAGTGGACAGGGCCACTGTCTGCACTGTGTGTCACCATGGTATACAGGGCTGCTATGTGTCACCATGGTGGACAGGACCGCTGTGTGTCACCATGGTATACAGGGCTGCTATGTGTCCCCATGGTGGACAGGGATGCTGTGTGTCACCACGGTGGACAGGGCTGCTGTGAGTCACATGGTGGACAGGGCTGCTGTTTGTCACCATGGTGGATAGGGCCAAAACTATACATCAACACAATGGACAGGGCCACCCCTATGTATCACTATGGTGGACAGGGCCACATCTATGTATTACCATGGTGAATAGAGCCACCTCTGTGTGTCACCATGATGGACAGGCCACCTCTGTGGGTTGCTGTCATAGCTTATGCTCCCTGGACTCACACAGCCTGCCGTTGGCTCAGAACACTGTGTTGGAGAAAGGAGTCTTCTCAAAGCAGAGAAGGGAATGAGAAAAAGTTCAGGAATAGAACCTTAAAGCCCTCCAATAATTAAAATAAGAGATAGACTGAAGTGTCACAAAATAGTCTGAGCACAGACCAGCAAAGCAGGAGAGGGTGGTATTGGAACAGCCATGCCTTAGTTAGCTCGGCTGCCATAAGAAAATGCCAGAGATGTGGTAGCTGGGACAGCAGATCTTTAACTTCTGGGGTTTGGGGGACTGAGCTGTCTCAGGTCAGGGTGCTGCTG
Source organism: Arctocebus calabarensis (assembly GCA_963573935.1). Lineage (NCBI taxonomy): Eukaryota > Metazoa > Chordata > Mammalia > Primates > Lorisidae > Arctocebus > Arctocebus calabarensis. The sequence goes on along the minus strand of CAUYON010137140.1, from coordinate 19,882 downwards.
AGGTTTGATCTGAGACCTTTGCTTCTGGCTCAGAGGTAGCACCACCCACTGGGTGTCCACTCAGCCATTCCAGGGAACTAACCCACCAGGAGGACCTCCATGACCCCATCTAACCCTGGAGTGGCCTGGACGGCTTGCACAGAGGTCCTTGCTCCTGACAGGGTCTGCAGCCCGTTCTCATATCAGATCACTAACGCTTCCCAGGCCCTACCATCAGAGGTCACATCACTGGTTACTGGTCATGTAAGGTTGCTTCCTTCTTGCTAAGTTCTTATGCTGCAAAATAAGCGTTGGGGTCCTGCATGGACCCCAAACTCAGCTTTCCTACAATCCCACCCACTCAGTTTTCAAAGTAATTGCCCCAGTTCAGCCCTCACCACACACTAGCGACTTTCCTGTTCTGAGTGTTGTGCATGCTTCCATTTTCAGAAAGTTACATGATAACATGGTAAGGGGCCTGTGGTGACACTGCTGTGATTGGGTCCTGGTAATGGACCTTCTGCCCCTGGTGTGACTTCTGAAGGCTATTTTGGGGACATTATGTGGCAACACAGGGTGGTAGCAGCAACAGTGCTGTCACATCCTGATGCTGTGATAATCAGAACACAGGTACAAAGGTCGTCACACATCCATGTAACAGCAATGTGACTCTGGACAGGTTTGTCTCCAGTCACATGTCTATATCAGTGGAAGGAAGGGAGGCAGGGGGAGAATGAGAATGAAAGTAAAATGTGGAACACCAGATTGCTGCACATATGGAGATTTACAAAGAGGAAAAAAAATTGTAGCTGAAATGACACAATATTGTTGCTTAAGGATCAGTGAAATGTCCCTCTCAAGCATAGCACCAGCAGCACAAACAGCTGGTGTTCAGTGACATCACACATCCACATAACTGCTTTGTGTTCAGTGACATCACACACCCATGTAAGTGCTTTGTGTTCAGTGACATCACACATCCACATAAGTGCTTTGTGTTTAGTGACATCACACATCCCACATAACTGCTGGTGTTTAGTGACATCATGCATCCCACATAACTGCTGGTGGTTAGTGACATCACATATCCCATGTAACTGCATTGTGTTCAGTGATATCGCACATCCACGTAACTGCTTTGTGTTCAGTAACATCGCACATTCATGTAACTGCTTTGTGTTCAGTGACATCGCACATCCACGTAACTGCTTTGTGTTCAGTGACATCACACATCCATGTAAGTGCTTTGTGTTCAGTGACATCACACATCCCACATAACTGCTGGTGTTTAGTGACATCATGCATCCCACATAACTGCTGGTGGTTAGTGACATCACATATCCCATGTAACTGCTTTGTGTTGAGTGACATCACCCATCCCACATAACGGCTGGTGTTCGTTTCATCCAGGAACTCAGTGGACATTTTCCCAGGAGCATTTACTACGGTTCTTTTTACACATCTCACTGGGAGGCCAGCCGACTGCTGTGAACCAAAGGGCTTCCCAGCCTGAGTTTGTAGGAAGTTGGGAAGAGAGGTTCCCATGCTGCAAATTCCAGATAAGTGCTGCCATGAATTGGGACTGCACCCTGAATCCAGACTCAGGGGCACAACCAGGGTAGAAGAGAGGATGGTACTTATTACATACGTGGTCCCAAGAAGACCTCAGCTCTCAACCTAAATCCACCTGTCCTGGGGGCTGTGTGTGGCCCGGTTCTGCCCTGGAGCCAAGTCTCCCTGGTCACTATGTCACCCCTTCTCTTCCCAAAGCTGAATTCTCTGACCATTGGCCCAGGTCCTGGTAATTTCTGGATAATTCTCTCCAATCTCCACTCCCAGGCAGATATGCCACAGTAAGCCCTCCCTGGGCACACTGGTATGTTGGTACCTTCGGCGTCTGGCTGGAGACTCCACGGGCTTCGCTGGATCCTGCAGGACACAGGAAGGAACCACATCTACTGCTCAGAGGTCATGTGCGCTTTCTCAGAATGATGACTATGGTGACATATTGTTTTATGATACATATTCCAGTTTTCACTGTGTCTTGTTTTGACTTTGGCCTTATGGAGTGTTGTAAGTATTCTCACTTCACAGAAAGGGAAATTAAAAACTTAAAGAGCTTACACGGCACACCCGGATCACATACCTAATAATAAGGAGACTGGACTGGGCCCACCTCTCCACCTACACCCTGGCACTTCAGTGTGAACACGGAGCACCCAAGCTGCCACTGCTTTTAGCGGGATGAGATGGGTGTTTCTAAAGAGTCTCTTCATATTTACTGACACCAGTGTAACTGAAACCTCCACAGAGCGGTTGAGCACTCAACAGTAACCTCTTACAATGATGTTCTGAATAATTTTCCTAACTGATGATAGAAATAAATTTATGAAAGACTCAGAAAGACAGAGCAAGCTGTATGCATATCAATTTTAATGTCGGCTCGAAAACTGAAACACTTGGTGGTGCTTTTGCAGATTGCACTGATGCCAGTGTATGCTTCCCTGGTGATCTCTGAAACTGCATGCATATATGAACGTCTTACCTCTGTGCTAGCATAATATATCACGCTTGGTCACCAAGTGCATGAATGCTGAGCACAGCTGTAGAATTTAATAAAGCCCAAGGTTTGAGCTAGCAAATGAAAAATTACATATTATTGGAAACTTGTGCTCAGAGTTGAAGTTTGAAGGGAATATTTCAGCACTATCACAATATTACATTGAGGCCGTTATTTAATTTATCTCCTCTGAAATGACTCGAGGGAAGTGCTGGCAAGGCCCTGTGTACTTCAGCCAGGAAGCGAGGCATTGGCCAGGGAGCCAGTGGAGTCCTGACAGCCCACAAGGCCACTATTGTGAGAGCACCTCGCCACACCGCTGACGTCCACCCAGTGAGGCGTAAGTGCTGGCAAGTTTTAATTTCATCTTAACAAAAGATAAGAGCTGGAGGAATAATATAAAACTAGCCTTTACTTGAATTCTGCTCTTTTTTTCTTTAATTGAAAAGTATCAACTTGAACACACCTGGAGGAAAGGAATGCCTTTTAGTAATTAGCAAGATTTTGGAAAAGGTTTACATTTTTAAAATGTTTCTTAAATACACAGCATACTTTCTACCTATCTTTAAGTAGATACCATATAAATTTTCATAAGTGCTCTGTATCATATACACGTATGTGTAATTTATATATCCACCACTCAGTGTTTCCAGGAGAAACTTCAGGAATGCCCAAGCAACCTGCGCATTTCAATTGTCACTTTGAACTTGGGAACAAAGGAGAGACTGTAAAACCAGTTTATAAAAAGTATTATGAGATACCACAACTGGCATTTTTACGACCTTATTAAACTATATCCAAGTGGCATAAATTATATGTAATGAAAGTGAAAAGGATCTCTGACCCGATTTTAATATTGGGTGCACACTTATTAGTTTGAGTTTTTTCTGAATAGAAATCTTTTTCCAAACCTTAGCAGTTGATATTATGTGGAAGTCATAAATGTCAGATTACATTAAACTATTTTGGTTCATAGAATAGCACAGCCATTAAGTTACCAGAGAGTAATGAGAGTCCTTCTGACAAAGTAAAGCCAAAGGTGTTAATTTAGATTTGAAACATTCCACCTCATTATAAAAGCCAAATTAATTTGCCATGTGTAGAAGCAGCAAAAACCAATATTTGAAATGTGAAAGACTTCCTTTTTGTCGGAGAGTGATAGAAATGGCCATTACACATTTTCTATTCCCGAAGAGTAGGCAAACTGGTCCCTCTGAGGTTAATTATTATTAAGTGTCAGGGAGTCTCTTACTGGGCATTTCAAGAAGTTGAATTGATAGAATTAGTTAAATTTCAAAAATGAAAGGAGGTCTGGGCATTAGACAGCTCTAAGTTTGTCGAGGTGTAAACTTAAACATAAATGTAAAATTGATTTTTATCCTCCAATTTTTGTGGATGCTTAATAAAGAATGAATTTTCATTTGAGCACAGGGGTTTTGTTTAGGCACTAATTACAAATTCTGTAAAAGACAAGGGGAAAAACATTAATTTGGAGTACTATATAGCAAAGCAGAGCACCCTGAATTTCAAGTGTTCATTCACTAAAAGCCAGGCTGGAGTTAGAACATCTGGAAACAAAAGGAACTGGGGATGCCCATAAGAATTCCAGAAACCACAGCCTTTTCAAACCAGACGACATAGTGAACAAAGCTGGTGCAGTGATAAAAAGAATACGGCTGGATTAGTTTATAATTTTAAAATGGAAGAAAAGCAGAAACATAGTAGCCAAAATGAAAGAAAAAGGCTACTTCATCGTGGACTTGTGCAGAGATATATGAAAGTACTGACCATCGTGTCTGCAGACCCATCCCTGCAGGGTGGCCACGTGAAGGGCCATGAAAGGAAGTCCCCCTGCTCCAACACCAGCCTGCTCGGCACTAGCAGGGCCCTCGAGGACTCCGAGGAGCTCCTCTGTTCTCTAGCAAGGAAAGTGGCTGGCAGTGAAGACTCTGGGGAAATGAGACCATTACAACATTTAAATTCAGAGTAAAAGCAGCACCTGCCCTTTCTGGCCCTATCTTGCTTTCTAGCTGAGGAAGTGCTTTTCACAGCTACCACCCCCACTACTGACATTTATATTTTATTTTCCAGGTTAAGATATAGGTTTGGAGAAGTTACCTCTCTTGCCCAAGAACATTCAGCCACTCAGTGTCTGAGCACTGTGCAAGATAATCCTGCCATCAGCCAGTGGTCGTTCCATCTCTATTCCAGGGCCTCCAGCCAGAGAAGCTCACCATTCATGATTTCTTACAAAATCTTACTTTCCTGATGAAAATATCTAAAAGTTCTCCTTTGATATTTAAAAAATATCTAGTGCTTGTAGGTTCTAATGTGGTATCCTGGGTCAATAATAACAATAACCCACAAGTATGTGATATTTACTCCTTGAAAATTGTTTTCAATACATAGCACCAAATGACAATATGACATTGTGATTTCTGCTTTTACGCAGCAGTGGTATTTTGAGAATGCAGCAGGATCACTCACTCCCCCTTAACTGCTGCCTCACCGGCTCCTCACTCTTGTGCAGGTGGCCCTTTGCCATCTTTACCATGTGTTCAGACATGACGTTCATGCTCCAGAAGCCCTCTGAGCAGGGCAGACACAAAGTGAGAAGAGGGACAGAGTATGATGACCAGACTCAGGAGAGAGCAACTTCTTAACAGAGTGCCCTAAACCAGATAGTTTAAAGAAACAGAAATCTCATCTCTCCCAGTTCTGGAGACCAGAGTCTGCAGCCAGGGGGTCTTTTTTTCTGGAACCTCCAAGGGAGAAACCTCAGGCTTCTCCTCTAGCTCTTGGTGGCTACATGGAGTCCTCGGTGCTCCTTTGACCTGGGGACACATCACCCCACTCTGCCTCCATCTTTATGTCACCTGTCTCTCTGTGCCCCTGGGTTTCTGGTTTTGTCTCTTATAAGGATGTTCTCAATGGGCTTAAGGCCTAGCCTAATATAGTATAATTTCATCTTTATCCTTGGCTAATTACATTGGCAATGGCCCTATTTCCAAATAAGATTATATTCTGAGATTCCAGGTGGACATTAATTTGGGAGAGACAGTAATTAGCCTACTAAAAGGAGAAAGAGGTTTTAAGAACCTCATGTTACCTCATGCCTAATGATAAAGTCAAATTAAAGACACAATACCTTTCACAGTAGCTCCAAAGAAAACGAAATACCTAGGAATATACTTAATAAAGAATGTAAAGGATATCTATAAAAGGAACTATGAAACCTTGAGAAAAGGAATTTCAAAATACATTAACAAATGGAAGAACATAACATGCTAATGTCTTGGAAGAATCAACATTGTTAGAATGTCCATACTACCCAAAGAAATCTACAGGTTTAATACAATTTTCATCAAAGCACTGATGTCATACTTTAAAGCACTTTGAAAAAAAGTTCTTCATTTTATGAGGAACCAGGAAAAAGCCCAAATAACCAACACAATTCTACTAAATAAAAGAAAATCTGGAGGAATCACTTTATCAGATTTCAGGTTATACTACAAAGCTATCATGATCAAAACAGCATGGAACCAGCACAAAATTAGAAATGTAGACTTATGGAATAGGATAGAGAACCTAGAGATGAGGTCAGCCTCATATAGGCATCTGATCTTCTATAACCCAAAGAAAAGCATACACTTGGGGAAAGAATCCCTATTTAACAAATGGTTCTGGGAGAACTTGTTAGGCAGATGTAGAAGACAGAAATTACACTTGTACCTCTCATCACTGACAAAAATTGACTCTCACTGGATAAAAGATTGAAATTTAAAACACAAAATAATAAAAATTCTAGATAAAAATGTGGGGGAAACAATTGAAAAAATTGGCCTAGGAAAAGATTTATGAAAAAGACCCCCTGGGCAGTTGCAGCAACACCAAAAATAAATAAACAGGACAAAATCAAATTAGAAAGCTTCTGTACATCTAAGGGCACAACAACTAAAGCACACAGACAGCCTTCACATGAGAGAAGATATTTTCATGCTATGAATCTGATAAAGAGTTGATCACTATAATCTACAGAGAACTCAAATTGATTAACAAGAGCGAACAACCCCATTTATAAGTAAGCAACAGAGTTGAACAGAAACTTCTCTGAGGATGACAGGTAAATGGGCAAGAAACACATGAAAAACTGCTCATCATCCCTGATCATCAGAGAAATGCAAATCAAAACCACCCTAAGATGTCACCTACCCCCAGTGAGAATGGCCCACGTCACAGTCTCAAAGCTGCAGATGCTGGCTTGGATGTGGAGAGAAGGGAACACATTTACACTACTGGTGGGGTTGCAAACTAATACAACCTCTATGGAAAGAAGAATGGAGAAGCTCAAAGAGCTAAAAGTGGACCTTCCATTTGATCTCACAATCCCATTACTAGGTATCTACCCAGAAGAACAAAAATCATTTTACCAAAAGGACGTTTGCACTAGAATATTTATTACAGCTCACTTCACAATTGCCAAGACGTGGAATCAACCCAAGGGCCCATCAGCCCGTGAATGGATCAACAAACTGTGGTATATATATAGCATAGAGCACTATTCAGCCAAAACAGATGGAGACTTCACATATTTTGTGTTTACCTGGATGGAGTTGAAACACATTGTTTTTAGTAAAGTATCTTGAGCAAGACGGGGAAGTATCCAGTGTATTCAATACTCATATAAAACCAATATATAAACACCTACAAGCCCACACAGAAAAAAAAAAAAAGAAAGAAAAAACACAAGTACAGTTCAGTGCGAGGGAAGAGAGTAGAGAGATGGGACAGAGGAAAGAGGGGGGTGACTGGCGGGAACTCACTGAATGTGCACAAGTGAGTGTGTTCAGCACTGCCCTGGGGGAAGGGATCAACTACAATTCAATTTCAATTCTCCTTAGAATTGAAAACAATATGATGTAAACATTTGTGTCCTCATATTAATCTGAAATTAAAATAAATTCAATAAATAATTTTTTTTTTTTTTTGGCCGGGGCTAGGTTTAAAACCACCACCTCTAGTATATGGGGCCAGCACCCTACTCCTTTGAGCCACAGGTGCCACCCAATAAATAAAATTTTAAAACAAAACAGAAAAAGGTTATCCCTTTGGGTGAAAAGAGCAAATCAAATCAATGTTTTCATGTTATAAAGACAAAATTTTTTTAAAGAGAAGAATTTCAGGTATCATGTTTTTATTTAGAGCAGTAATTTTTATCAGTGGAGCTGGTACAATCCCACACAAAGAGGGACTTGTGTACAGCACGGCAATTTGCAGGAGCCTCCCGACGTTCCCTTGGAAAGTGGCCCAGCAAGGGGCAGGTGGAGTTACAACAGGACGTATGGAAGCGACCTAGTGATTCTGTTAAGAAGTGACAGATAAAGGCCACAGTTGTCACACATTCATCACCCAGATTTGAGTGACATATAAAGAACAGAGACTCCGAAGGTTATGTTAACCAGTTTGATGAAAATATTTCAGATTGTATATATTGTGTTCAACCAGCAGATTGTACCCCATGATTGCATTAATGTACACAGCTATGATTTAATAAAAAATAAATAAATAAATAAATAAAAATTTAAAAAAAAGACACTTGAAACACTGCTCATCTGTATGTGATGTTTTCCCCTTGTCCTAATTCCCTGAAGACCTTGGTTAACTGCACAGAATATTGATGGAAATTGAATGTGTTATCTTAGGAAGTCAATGAAGTCAGGGAATGAAGATGGGAAACTGATGCTCAAAACACTAGTTGATTAAAAGTAGGGGGTCTGAACAGACCCTCCAGGGGGCCCACCATAAATTGGCCCACGAGGCTGAACGTGGTTACATTAGCTCATCAATGGCTGAAGGATGAACTCAGCAGATGCTCACATCTTCCAGGAGGCAGGTGGAAAGAGAGAAGCACCAGCGGTCACAGAGGAAGTGCTGAGAGTCGCGGTGTGATGAGGAGTGGCGTTACTGGCCTCTGTGCCTCTGCGCCCTGCAGCCAGCTAAGCTCAGGTTGGCCCTGGACCTTTCTAGAGTGGTGGCATTTTAATAAAATGGGAGCCCTTAAGTGTGGGATGATGGTGGGAGGTGTGACATGGGTACCAAAATCATCCATTTCATCTTTAGTTTTATTTCAAATTGATGTCACTTGACTACAGTTCAGTAAAAGGAAGCCTAGCGAATTACAAAGAACTTACGAGAAACTACAAGTTTGATTTACTTTATTTAAAATGTGCATTCTGTATACCTAGAAAAAAATATATCAGAAAGAACTCATTCCTTATTCCCACGTGAAAAGCCACCAGAACTCCCCTTCCTCCAATGACTTGTCCTGCCCAAGCCGTGACTTTGTCCCAGCAGCTGAGAACCTCACAGATCTAAAGGACACTCCGCAACCATCTGCAGGAAAACAGACCACCCTCACCATTCCCACCAACGAGCTCACTCTGTTCTCGGGCGAGCTCACACAACCAACGTGCTATGGTGCGTCCTTATGGAAGCATGTAGTGTAGCTTAATAATTTATGTTGAATTGTTTACCAAAATTTGGCCAAAAGCAAGAGAAATGGTCCTCCCATCCATAGTTTCTGCCATAGCCTAAAAATGTATTAAAGATGCAACTGACTCCTCTGAGTGTTTGCAACAATAGGAGAGTAAAACACTGTGAACGCAAAGCAAAGTTAGTGACTGGCTCAAGACAAAGAACAGTGAAGAGCAAGGCAGATGTGTGTGTCCTGACAGCCCAGGGACTAAGCAACCTGCAGACGGAAGGCGTGACTTCTGTTACCTTCTGTGTTTGTCAGGAGGTCACTTACTGGTCTTAAGGAGGCCACGCTGCCCACAATGCTCCTTGTCTCCATGTATAAGAGTGAAGTGTCTGAACCTGCCTGTTCATCCTTTCTCCTGACCCAGAGTGAACCTACTGCATCTGTCAGAGACAGTGCTGGTCTCTGCGATTGAAGCAATGAGCAAAAAAGAAATATCACCTGCCTTGCAGAGCTTATTCATCCACCTATCACTCAGCACACACTCACCACGCATCCACCAAGCACCATTTCAGTTCCTAGGGAAAGGCAGATCAGGGCAGTGGCATTGTGAAAAGATAAGGCCAGGTAGAGGATTAGAATGTGGTGAACTGCAATTTCAAGTCAGGGTGGACTTTCTGGAAAAGGTGAGGGACTGTACCTTGTAGCTGTCTGGAGCAAGAGGATTCCAGGAAACAGCTCATGCAAAGTCCTCGAAGGCAGAGAGGCCTGCCTGGAGCAAGGTCTGCTTCCTGCCTGTGTCTGCATTTGGAACAAATGTGTCTTTTACCTGGATGCACTGGCCTCTTTCTCTAAATTATCTTAGATCTATATAAGATTCACTTATTTTAGGTGAAAAAAATATTTGGGGGGAAATATAGAATTAACACCGTATGCTATTATAATCTATAAAATTTTTTCTGAGTTTTAACCTATGAATTTTACAGTGCAGTTAAAGAAAGCAAAATATACTTGACTATTAATAAGAGCACACTGTTTTCCCTACACTTCTTTTCAGTATTTTCCTCTGCTATCTATGAAGGCAAATATCTCAGCTCCTTCTTCACAGGGCACATGACAGCATTTGAATTCAGCGGCAAAAGAATGCCCTGCCCTTAACTAGACAGGAACTGACACCAAAACAGGGCCCGCCGATTATTAATTAGCAGGTGTGGCTGCTAATTAATAGCAGACTCCTGTCAGGCCCCAGGTCCTCTCTCAACCACGGCAAAGGCTTGAGCAGTCTGCCTGACACTTCAGTCAAAAGAATGTTGCAAGGAAAGAAAATGGATTTGCTAAGATATTGTAACTTCTTTATTGGCATCTTTGGTGCCCTTTATAAACATACCCAACTAGTGCTAAGGAGAACATGAACCTCAAAATTATGGCAAAATAAGCAAACTATGAAGGAAACGTTAAGATAAATTCTTTATCTCAAAGCAAAATTTCTCTGCTTTTACCATCAGGCAATCCTAGACCTTGGGCCACTTTTGCCCTGTGAAGCACTCTCTGGAGACTATGACCTTAGGCGTCTTCAAAACTCAAGGACCGTGTAGTCCCTGTATTCAACTGTTGTCCTTTAGAAGTAAAGGCCAGGGGAACTGGAACTTTGCTTTAATATCGTGGCTCAGCAGATGTCGAAATCTTAAGGGAAAAGTGAATTCCAAGTGTCTGTCAGCCACTTTTTCACTACATATTGGAATGTAGGAGGGACGTGTCTGTAAAGCCAGACCTGATGGCTCTGCACACACCTGTGAGGACGGCGGCCCTGGCGGGGTGGTGGCACACTCCCAACATCTGCTCCTTTCATGGAACAGAGCTGTAAATTGAAATTCCATTGCAATGTTTTTAGAGCCAGTTGAAGTAAGGAGACTGTCAGAAATCCTCTTTAAACTCACCCTTATCCAAACAGGAAGCTGACCCTTGGCCCCTGGACGTAACAGTACACCAGTAGAAATTTCATTATCCCCGTTTCAGCTGAACTAAGTGAAAATTAATTGTGTAATTATCTGGATGAGCGCATGTGTAAAATTTTACAATGTGCCAGTTAGATTAAGTAACGTGTTAGTGGCATGGTTAGTGCAGAGTCAAAGCTGTCCTATAAAAGTGGAATAAAAAAAATCCAGCAAGGTTGGAAGAAAAAAAAAACACATGTCAGAACAAATGCTTAACACTAGAAGGTAAGGCTGGGCTTAATTCCATAACCTGATGAAAATCTTACCCTTCCAGACTGTAGGTAAATCTGGCAGGCAGAGGAGTGTGTGTGAGAGAGAGTGTGAGAGGGAGAGTGTGTGTGTGAATGAGTGTGTGTGCGTGAGAGTGTGAGAGAGTGTCAGTGTGTGTGTGAGAGAGTATGAGTGTGAGACTGAGTATGTGTGTCAGAGAGGGAGAGTGTGTGAGAGTGTGAGTGTGTGTGAGAGTGTCAGTGTATGAGAGTGAGTGCGTGTGAGATAATGTGTGTGAGTGTGAAAAACAGATTATGTGAGAGACTATGAGTGTGTGTGAGCTTGTGAGACAGATTATGTAAGAGGTTGCGAGTGTGTGTGAAAGAGATTATGTGTGACTGTGAGTGTGAGAGAGTGTGTGTGAGAGTGTGAGAGTGAGAGTATGAGTGTGAGACTGAGTGTGTGTGAGTGTGAGAGACAGATTATGTGAGACTATGAGTGTGTGTGTGAGAGAGATTATGTAAGAGGCTGTGAGTGTGTGTGAAAGAGATTGTGTGAGAGAGTGTGAGGGCTTATGTGAGTGTGTGTGAGTGTGAAAGAGTATAAGTGTGAGTGTGTGTGTGAGAGTGAGAGTATGAGTGTCAGAGACAGATTATGTGAGAGACTATGAGTGTGTGTGAGAGATTATGTAAGAGGCTGCAAGTGTGTGTGAGTGTGAGAGAGAATGTGTGAGAGTGTGTATGAGAGTGTATGAGTGTGTGTGTGAATGTGTGAGAGAGTATGAGTTTGAGACTGAGAGTGTGTGTGAGAGAGTGAGTGTGTGAGAGTGTGAATGTGTGAGAGAGTATGAGTTTGAGATTGAGTGTGTGTGAGAGAGATTATGTAAGAGACTGTGAATGTATGTGAGAATGTGTGTGTGAAAGAGATTATGTGAGACTGCGAGTGTGTGAGAGTGTGTGTGTACGTGGTCTTGGGCCGGCTCACAGCCTCAGAGCTAGCACAGCCCAGGTTACTACCCAGCTGGAGGCTTTGTGGAACACTGTTGTCCGATCCCCAGCCTAGGAGTTGGGGTGTCTGGAATGCTCACTTTAGAGAGGAAAAAACTAAGGTTCAGAGAGGGGAAGACATTTGTCTGTCTGATGTTCGTTAAGGGCACAATCGGTCTTTTCACCCCACTCTCCCAAGAACACACACTTTTACCCCTCACCTCCCGTCAAAAGCCCATCTCCTGCACATGAAAACTTGAGATCATGCTTTTAGCAGTAGGATACCAGGGAAAGGGCTTTCCATGTGGTGGCCGGGCCGGATTAGAAGCCATCATGTCATCCTGCAGCCCCATTCTACAAAAGGGGAAACTGAGGCCCCAAGTGGAGAATGTGAACCTTGCTGTTTTGTGCCTGGTCAGAATTTCCTTTCTCAGCAGGGCATGGAAGCTCAGGCTTTTAATCTTAGCCCTCTGGAGACCAGTGTGGGAGGATTGCTGGAAGCCAGGAGTTTGAGACCAGCCTGTGCAAGAGTGTCAAGCCCCTGTTTCTACAAATAATAGAAAAATTACCAGGGTTTGGTGATGGGTGCCTGTAGTCTCAGCTACTTAGGAGGTGGAGGCAGGAGGATGGCTTTAGCCAGGAGTTTGCGGTGAGCCAGGTGACACCACCACACTCCAGCCTGGGCTACAGAGTTAGATTGTCCCAAAGTGGGGGGATTTGCTTTCTCCATGGAGGGTTGCAATTAGACAGGGACTCTGTGGACTCTGCTTCCCACTACATTCCCACCGCCTGGTGCCCAGCACATGGTTAGAAAGAATGCCAGGCACACAGTCGGAGCTCAACAATGTGTGTTTATGTTGAATTACAAGGGGCTGTGTTTGTGAACAAGTCAGACTCCCATCTTGCCTCTCAGAACCTGCATTCTAGTGGAGATGGGAGAGACGGAACAGGGTGGATGAGCAAATATATAAGGGGATCTTTCAGGACTTGATAAAGGTGATGTAAAAAGAATAAAATGAGGCAATGTAATGGGGGTGGCACGGCTGAGGGAGCTTAAAATTAGCTGATCAGAGGAGGTGGTATTGAAGAAGAAACCTCCGCAGATAACCCTCTAGTTCCAACCTCCCCTGAGAGTGTGTGTGTGTGTGTGCGCGTGCACGCCCTGGGATCTCTGTGTAAATGGCTTCTCCCTTTATTGTTATTCAAAATGAAACTATTATTAAAATGTTCAACCTGCCCACTATTGTGTTTTCTGTGGGTAGTTGTACTTTACCAGATACGTTGGAAAGCACAGGCTGTGTTTGGTAGATGGATTGTTGGCCTCAGACACATCTGTTCACCTTCAGGGACTCCGACTTTCCTTTTGGACTCGGTTCTCTAGAGAAATAAACAAGGAGGGAATGCTGCCTCTGACTTAAGGCCACTTCATTCAAACATGCAGGCAGAGTAGGAGCTGACTTTAACGTCGAACGCTGGGGGACAGTTCAATTGAAGTTGTGTTCACTTTGACAAACATTTTAAGGGACATTTTTAATTCCCTGAGACTTTGGTTTTCCTTTTCCCTCCAAAAAATATTGCTATACGGAGACAATTTCCACTTTAAAGTCTCTAGAATGTAAAATAAATAAATAAATAAATAATAAAGTCTCTAGAATGTTTAGACAGCAGAATTTCCAGATGAAAGGTACGATTGGGGTAGATGCTTTTTGAAAGTGAGGGTTACCTCTAAACAACAAACGAATAGTGGGTTGAGGTCTCAGCAGCTGTGAATGTTGGATTTCATTTCGGAGATATCTTGGCAAATCCAGATACCAGTTTATTCTCTTGCCAGTAGACAAAGTGTCCTGTTTCTCTCATTCATTCCTGTACTCCCCATTATCTGCTCAATACTATATTTGTGGTAAAAGTCTGCTGAGATTTTCCTTCCATCAACCTCCTCAAAAAATGAAAGTTCTACCCAAAGAAAATAGTTAACATTCTTTAATAAAATTGCTCAAAAATGTGTTTTAACTTTGCTTACTATAATGCTATTAGACATTTGTACACTGGATGACTGGGGCTTGAAAAGATTGTTAGTACTTTAAGAATGTATGCCTATATTTAGTGGAGAACATTCAGTGTATATAAACATGATTAAAAGAAAAAACACCAATGTGGTTTATAGAACAGGGCAAAGGACATTAGAAATAATCGAGACCATTCAAAGAGAAAAGTAAAACTGCAGGTCAGAGAACATTAGCCTCAACATGAAAACAAGACCGGCGTTACAGCTACATTTTGCCATAGATTGATCATCAGGAAGACTTTGGAACAGCGCTTTTTACTTTAAATAAAACATAATGCAGACTTTGCTGGTTTGAAAGTGTCAGGAGGGGCCGTTGTTCGTCAAACCCAGAGAACAAAATGGACACAGCTGGGACCCACAGCCTCCGAAGCTGCATGTGTGTGTGGGGACATCCCGGTCACCTGCCACACCAGGTATGACATGCCCCTCCTCAGAGCAGCTGTCAGCCAAACCTAGGCCTGGGAGTTCCTCTGCGCCTTTCAGGAAACAGTAAAAGTCAATCAGTCAGACGTTTTTCTAATAAAGCATTTTTACAGTTGTTACTATCTCAACTTCACATGAATTGAATTTTTCAAATGTAAATTTATAGCTGTATTTTATATGAACACCTTTAATAAAATTAGTTTTGACATGCATATTCCTTCTTTTTGAATAACACTAGAGCGTGGACTGTAATTCCCAGCACAGAACCATTCAGACTCGTAAGTTACACTGGACCATCGTATTACCATAGAATAACCAAGACCCAAACGGACTGTCCCGCCCTCCCGGCTTGTTCTACAGGTGAGAAAACCAAGCCCTGTGACCATCACCCCCCCAGGTCAGAGCTCACTAATCCAGGTTTTCCAGTCTTGAAGAGCTGCCCAGTCCCCAGAGGACCAGAAGGAACAAGTGACTCTGTGTGAGGTCAGGTGGGAGGGAAGGGGCTCAGGGCCACAGTCAGGTGTGTCTCGTTCTCTGTGTGGTTTTGAGTTGTGACTTGGCCTGTCTGATTTCAGGGTCCCTGAGTCGGCAGCATCACCTCGTGAGTTAGCTTGGGCATCTAGTTACATGCTGTGTATGGAGCTGCCTCGCCCATGACGAAGTACCAATAAAATTCAAATATTTGAGGAGCAAATTTTCAAAGTCAAGAAAGAAATTTATGAAATTTATGGTCAAAGCATATGAAAAAAGCTTTGAGAGCAATCGGGGAGGAAATCAGGTTAACATAAATTTATCTTCTAATAATATTTATGACACCTGTCCCACGTAGAACACATTTATTCAGTGAGCAAGTGAATTCTTCATTTGGGCACTCAGAGAAGAGAGCTGAAGAGGACAGGGAAGGCCTGATAGCTCGGAGGGAACTGCGTGTGAGATGTGTGTGTTTACATAAAGGCTCAGAGCGAATTTACACATATCATTAACACATACATAACATGTCTATATGGCAATTTTATTATGATTTGTGATTTGTACCCCATCTGCTTTCCAAATGCATTCAGACTGGTGGTATTGTTATATTTTTATTTCTCATTTTGAAAATGTTTATAACATTTTGGATTTCACAAGTAGCAGAAAGCTTTGGATTCTGATTTTGCCAAATGCTAATGTGCTTTGGAAGATCATTTAGCAGATGAAGTTCCCATGCCAGACACGCTCGCAGAATTATGGGAAGATCTGGGAAGCCAAGCGAAGCACTTGAGGCCAGGACGTAACAGCAGGGAGAACCAGGCCACGTGCAGGTCTGAGCCCCGGGCTCTGTGAGAGAGATGGAGAGACAAAGATGCTGAGATGGAGAGACAGAGATACGGAGAGACACAGAGACAGAGAGACATAGAGATGGAGAGACAGAGAGACGGAGAGATGGAGAGATGGAGAGAAAGACAGATGGAGAGACAGAGAGATGGAGAGACACAGAGACAGAGAGACATAGAGATGGAGAGACAGAGAGACAGAGAGATGGAGAAACGGAGAGAAAGACAGATGGAGAGACACAGAGACAGAGAGGCAGAGAGACAGAGAGACGGAAAGATGGAGACACAGAGATGGAGAGACAGAGAGATGGAGAGATGGAGAGACACAGAGACAGACAGAGAGACAGAGATGCTGAGATGGAGAGACAGAGGCGGAGAGATAGAGACAGAGAGACAGAGAGATGGAGAGACAGAGAGACACAGAGATGCAGAGACGGAGAGATGGAGACACAGGGATGGAGAGACAGAGAGACACAGAGACACAGAGACAGAGAGACAGAGAGATAGAGAGATGGAGAGACACAGAGACAGAGAGGAGGGACAGAGACACAGAGAGACACAGAGAGACAGAGAGATGGAGAGACAGAGACAGAGAGACGGAGAGTGGAAAGATGCTGCTTTCCCTTCTTGCTCAGAGGACGGTTACAGGATTTATTCCTCTTTTCATTGCTTGTGGAATTGATGAATTATTTTATTACAAAGCTGAGCCAGAATTGTTCAAGATAAGAGCTGAAGAAATGAAATAATAGAGGTTTCAAAACTGGTTTAAGGTTTAAAATTAGCGGCTAAGGCGCCAGCCATGTACACCTGAGCTGGCGGGTTCGAATCCAGCCTAGGCCCACCAAACAACAATGGCGGATGCAACCAAAAAAATGGCTGGGCGTTGTGGCAGGCGCCTGTAGTCCCAGCTACTTGGGAGGTGGAGGCAGGAGACTCACTTGAGCCCAGGAATTGGCGGTTGCTGTGAGCTGTGACGCCACAGCACTCTATCCAGGGTGACAGCTTGAGGCTCTGTCTCAAAAAAAAAAAAAAAGTTTAAAATTAGCATTTGGTTTTCTTTAAGTACAGAAACAGCCTGCCCCCCTCCCTAGAGGTGCAGTTTCGAGCACGAGAGGTACAGCAGAGGTGAAAACCCGTAACTTACACACACCGCACTCTAGTGGACAGAGAGAATTATATAAACAAATGCTATGTTAGGTGTTGAGTCTATGAGGACAAGTTTAGCCAAGTGAAGGTGACAGAGGCGGGGAGGACACAGTGGTGTGCAGGGTGGTCTGGGAAGTATCTGCCTGTGAATTGTCCAGTGGGCAAGTCCAGCTGTGCTTTGATGGCCACATCCAGGAACTTCTAGTGTGAACCCTTTGCATCCTGTATATAAGCGGTGTGCTGGGAAGTGCTCTCACTTAGGGAGCATTCTCACTTAGGGAGCCTCTCACGTAGGGAGTGCTCTCACGTAGGGGGTGCTCTCAGAGCACTCTCACGTAGGGAGTGTTCTCACGTAGGGAGTGCTCTCACTTAGGGAGCGTTCTCACTCTACTGGTTTCCAGCTGGGGTTATGGTCTCTAACCAGGAAACACTTGGGCCCTTCATTTCCTTGAAGTTGAGGAAAAACACTCAGTAAGCCTAACATGTATGGGAGACCCTGCCCACACCTTAGCAAGGGTGGAATCCCGTGAAGCCATCCCAAACAGGAAGAAGCCAAGGGGGAGATATTACTTTGGGAAAAAAAATGGGAACTGGGGGATGTAAAATAATACAGTCACCAAAGCTAAAAATAAACGACAGAGTATCTGATCTTAGAAAACATAACATATTTTCCTACAGAAAGAAATCTAAGACAGCAAAGGGAATTCTTTTCCTTACTGTCCCACTTTTATCCCAAAGATCTGAGGGAGCCAAATGAAAATTTCCTGGCATCCTGGGGCAATAAAATAATCTTGGTCTTGTGAAACCACATTAGGATGGAGAGGGAACAGAGGCCCTTTGAGCGCTCCTAAGTGCTGTGTAAGCTGCATTTTTCCCCAGGAACTCAAAGCTTTGTTTATTTGAAAAGAATTGTGCGACTAGGCATGAAGGCTCCAGCGGCCCAGGTGATGTGCTTGGGCCCAAACACCTATCAATTATGAAGCTCTCAATTAAATGCTTGTTGAAGAGTCTGGGAGAGTCAGCAAAGGGTATGGCTTTTTGGTTTTTGTTTTTGTTTTTTCCCCAGACATGTTGGTGAGAAAGAAAACGGAATTTCTTTTGGGAAGGTAGCTCCAGGAGAAAATGTCCTCAGCCAGATGTCACCTCACAGACCCCTGCATGATTGAGTCAAGGATGCCTTTCCCCTTTGCTGGCTTTGAGCACTTTGATGGCAGAGAAGTCGATAAAAGCTACTTGAGTGACTCACTTTTCCACTCAAAAAGACTTTAGTTTAACTTTTAAGTGACTGCTGTTCTGAGTAAGTGTGCATGTGTGCCTGAGGGTGGGGGAAGGGAGATGGATTCTTTGGTCAGTAATAAAACTTGGTGGCGGAGAAGAGCTTTTACTTGAAAGCTACCCCGTGGAGAGATGTTCTTCATATACCCATCAAGCCATCAGCTGCAACTGTAGAGACCATTTACCTCCTAAGAAACAGGAGCCATGACAATTCCTGAATCTGGTCTCTGTTACTTGGGGCCGGTTTCTCCTAAGCCGCAGGTGTGAAATCTTCTGGCTTCTCTGGGCCACACAGGAAGAAGAAGAGTTGGTTTTCTCCAGCCACAAAACAAAGTCCACGCATAATTTTCACGGTAACTGCCACCGCAGATAAGCACGAAGTCCTCACGTAATAACTGATTATGCAGCAGCCCGTTCAGAGAATATTTTAAAATCATCAGGTCCCAAGTTTGTAATCACTAATATAGAAAATGTACATATCTAAGTAATAAAATGTGTCTTTGCTATTTTATTATGAAAGTAAAAGAAGAGTGGACAACATAAAACTGGTGGGATATTTGACATTGTATTTGAGAAACTAATGCACCATTATCTGGTTTGATGGAAACAGCTGTGATTCTCCTCAGATATTTTGGTTCTAAGTTTACTCTTTATGTCATTCATTCTTGAGAATAGTTGCTCGAAAAAGTAGGTGCTGCCAGAAAGAGATGACACAAATAAAGCATGATTGTGAAGTGAGGGGCATTTGTCTCTGGGAAGACAGAGCTATAATGTCCAGTAAGGAGATGCGACTGAGTTTTTCCTTAAGTTGGATGTGGCAGTTTTATTCATTCCATTGGAAAACTAGCAGGTAACATATATGTGAAAACTGAAAATGGAGTCACAAAATGTTAGCAAAATAATGAGTATTTTACCAGAAATCTTAAAATCTGTTTTCAAACTCTTGTATCAAATCAAAAAGCAAGGCTGCATATATTTTGCTGTTCACAGGAGTGTGTTTAGCCATAGGCATAAAATTATTTGCCTTAATTTGAGTTTGCCATGATTTTAGTCTATCTGGAATGCTGTGATGGTTTGAAACATTGTTTTGAGGTTTGATATCATAAATGACTTGATAATGTGTCTCAAATCATAAAATCTTTTTAACAACTTTTGGCTTCGACTTACCCATCTTACTTCCAAAATGTAAATGATGTCGCCATAGTAAGCATTAATATTTTTTTTTTTTGGTCTGGACTGGAGCGTCTGCAGAAAGCTTGCTACAGACCACCATCTTGGCTCCCCAGAGCAGTGATTTTCTTTTTTTTTTTTTTTCTTTTTTTTTAATTGAATCATAGCTGTGTACATTAGTTCAACCATGGGGTACAGTGTGGGGGCTTCACATGCAATCTGAGATATTTTATCAACCTGATTGACATACCATTCATGATATTTTCTCGTTTACTATATGAAA
>CAUYON010137134.1:0-117393 GCA_963573935.1 Arctocebus calabarensis | reverse complement strand
TAACAATGATTCATTCAGTATAGTGGAGATGTGCTTAACTATTTCTTTTTCCTTCCTTCCTTCCTTCCTTCCTTCCTTCCTTCCTTCCTTCCTTCCTTCCTTCCTTCCTTTCTTTCTTTCTTTCTTTCTTTCTTTCTTTCTTTCTTTCTTATCATATCTTTACCATTATGAATTGTGTTGCTATAAACATTTGAGTGCAAGTATCTTTATGATAAAATATTTTTCCCCCCCTTTGGGTAAATATGTAATAGTTGGATTGCAGGATGTAATGATAGGCTTATTTTTAGTCCTTCCTTCCTTCCTTCTTCCTTTCCTTTCCCTTTCTCTTTCTTTCTTTCTTTCTTTCTTTCTTTCTTTCTTTCTTTCTTTATTTCTTTCTTTCTTTCTTTCTTTCTCTCTCTCTCTCTCTCTCTCTCTCTCTCTCTCTCTCTCTCTCTCTCTCTCTCTCTCTCTCTCTTTCTTTCTTTCTTTCTCACCCTGGGTAGAGTGCTGTGGCATCACAGCTCACAGCAACCTCAAACTCCTGGGCTTAAGTGATTCTCCTCCCTCAGCCTCCCAAGTAGCTGGGACTACAGGCACCCGCCATAACACCCGGCTATTTTTTGGTTGCAGTTTTCATTGTTGTTTGTCAGGCCCAGGCTGGATTCGAAACTGCCAGCTCTGGTGTATGTAGCCACTTGAGCCACAAGCACTAAGCCACCATAAATATTTCTATATCACCCTTATCTATATTTAAAAAGACAAACTTAAGCCATATTAACTTTCTGTTTTATATTTATTTAATCTCACCTTTTTCTATTACATTAATTTATTTGTCTGTTTATTATTTGTTTACTTATTTATTACTGGCAGGATCAACCAGGTATTCTTTTACATTTATTATTTAAGGGTTGCTATTGTATTTTTCTACTTAATGAGATAGGTGTGCAGATAATCAAGTTTTTTTTTTTTTAAATAGCTCATTTTTAATTCGTTTTTATTCAGGTCATTGGATATATTCACCAATAAATAAAATGGAGCAGGGGCTGAGGAGAGTAGACTCTTGCTAACATCATCCAAATGCATCCAGATCAGTGCTCTGCTGAGGAACAGAGAGAGACGAGAGGAAACAGAAAGCAAATTATGAAATGCTGGCAACCAGGCACGCAGGTCTGCAAAGAAGTGTTCAAGGAGCTTTGGCCTTGATGGGAATCAGCGAGTTACTAAAGTGATTGTGCGGAAGGAAGGGATGAACCTGCCATGAACCTGACTTCACCCAGCAGGGAGGGGCCCCGACTAGGGTCAGTCAAAGCTGACATCCAACTCAGGACTGGCAACCGATGGCAGTTAGAGCTAAACTAGGGTGTTTATAGTGTATGGAGGTGAGATTTCCCAGCAAGGCTTCATCCACGTCTTGAAAAAGTATAATCGTAGCACAGGTGTCTGTCTCTTCCCAGTACACGTCACCTGATGGGCTCTGACAGGGAGAACAGGGGCATGAAGCAGGGTGGGTAATCAAGCTTTTAATAAGCTATCTTTTAGAATAGCTTTAGACTTACAGAATATTTTCAAAGAAAGTGCAGTTTCTACATAACGTGCCCCCAGTTTTATTATGGACAGTCTTCATTAGTATTGTGTATTTGTTAAATTGAAAAAAAAAAAAAGCAGTATTGACACATTAGTAACTAAAAGTCCACACTTTATTTAGATTTAATCCATTGTTGTATTTTAAGATACTTTACCACATCTAATTATGTTTTTCCAGGAAAAGATAACAGACTATGAGCAATTTTTATCACATCACATTAAGGATACAAATTGTCCATGTGACTTTCATGGCTGGTGTTGACCTTGACGCCTGGCGGAGGTTATATTTGTCACGGTTTCACTATGACATCCTGCCACTTTTGCACACGATCGTCTTTGGAACGAATCCCGTATTCACAGCCTGTGTGTAAGGACTGTGAGTGGGGCTTCGTCTCATTATGTGTGCAAATTCTTCAGCATGGGTGAATTTGCCTTTCTACCATTTTTCCCCTTTATTCAGTTATTTATATTAGTATGCATTCATGAATGTTTATTTCGTACTTTGGGTAATAGTTTGTCACTACTCTATTAATTGTTTTATCATTTCAGCTTTGACCACTGGGACATGTAGTGGGCTCTCGTGACACTTTGACATAACATATACCATTATTTGTGTGTGTGTATGTGTGAGAGAGAGAGTTTAGCGCTTCCCCACTTTCTGCCATGATGGTCATTTTATATATAAGTCTTTCTGAACCCTTTGATCAAGCATTTCTCCAAAGACCTGACTCTATCTGTTGGAGAATTATGCTAGAAACCACGACCCAGACACCAGGTGCGTGTGGTGTCACTGCTTCTGGGCCCTCTCAGCTCAAAGCAAGGAAATACATGAGTGTACGCTCACTTGTGTCCTTACTCAGACCTGTAAATATTTCTACACATAAACATTTCTATCCATATCGGTTTGGCCGCCTCCCTTTTCTTATCGACACATTTGCCCTCCAACAATGGGGAAGGGAGCTAGAAGTTCCTGTGTCATCCGTTGGTTGTTAAAATACAAACATATCCATTGAGGCACCGAAATTTTAACCCATACCTTGGGTAACAACTTTATTACTGAAAATCCAGTAGCTATGAACAGTTTCTTTTGCCCTGCTAGCATCAACTCCACTCATGGCCAAAGTTTCATCAGGTGAGCTCCTGTTTTCTTTCAGAGACAACATACTTGGCATGGTGGTCCTGGTTGAACTGTATGATTTAGACTTTTAGTAAGAAAATGATATATTATTATTTTCAACATCCAATATATTTTATATCTTCTTTTTAGTATTTAGAAATCTGTTATTGATGCATATACAGGGTGGCCGTTAAGTTTGTTACAACTGTTTAAATTGTACACAAATTTTATCGCCATTCTGTACATTTTCCACATAATTTTCATTATTTGATATAAATTCAGGTTTATCTTATGTAAAACTAATGCAGTACCATCCTTGGATGTATACAATGTAGCATTTCTATATCAAGATACTTTCTCACGAATGGAATTACTATTTCAAATGTACTTGTAATATTATGCAGCATAGTTTCGACTTTTTTTTTCTTTTTTTTTTGAGACAGAGCTCAAGCTGTCATCCCGGATAGAGTGCTGTGGCATCACAGCTCACAGCAACCTCCAATTCCTGGGCTCAAGCGAGTCTCTTGCCTCTGCCTCCCAAGTAGCTGGGACTACAGGTTCCCGCCACAACGCCTGGACATTTTTTTGGTTGCAGCCAGCATTGTTGTTTGGCAAGCCTGGACTGGATTCGAACCCACCAGCTCAGGTGTACGTGGCTGGCACCTGAGCCCATTGAGCCATAGGCGCCAAGCCTCGACTTGCTTTTTTGAAAAGAAATTTAGCATACACTTTTGCATGTCAGTGAGAACAATATCTACACACTAGCTGAATAAAAAATGAGAGATTCTTTCTAAAATGTTTTCTGAAATTGACAAGATTAGTGCTACTACTGAATTCATATTTATTTAATTATAATTATGTTTAATTTTGGACATTATTATAGTTCTGGGGTTTTTTTTGAGACAGGGTCACAGTTTGTTGTCCTCGGTAGAGTGCCATGCTCACAGCAACCTCAAACTCTTGGGCTTAAGCGATTCTCTTTCCTCAGCCTCCAAAGTAGCTGGGACTACAGACTTCCATCACAATGCCCCGCTATTTTTTTGTTGCAGTTGTCATTGTTGTTTAGCTGGCCCGGGTGGGGTTTGAACCCACCAGCCTCAGTGTAGAGGCCTGCGCCCTACTCACTGAGCTATGGGCACCATCATATATTTATAATTTTTAATATGTTTTTTGAACTATCTTTTAAAGTTACCTATGGTGCATCTTAGAAGGGTCAGGTGAAACTTACTAAATGCAGAATATAAATGTCTTAACACAATAACTAAGAAAATGCCACGAAGGCTATGTTAACCAGTTTTCTGAAAATATTTCAAATTGTATATAAAACCAGCACATTGTACCCCATGATTGCATTAATGTACACAGCTATGATTTAATAAAAAAAAAATTTAAAAAGTTATTGTGTGATGAAACTAGCTTTGGTAGAATGAAAATAAGTACTTTGTTACAACTGTGAAAAAATATTTTCTCAATTACTTCTTTGTTTTAGATATCATTTTAACATTTTTGCTTATGAAGAATTTTTAAAATTTATATTGTGTGCTTGTAAATCTTTCTCTTAGATTCTACATGTTGGGCATGTTCCAAAATATCAAAATGTTAAATTAATTTTTTAAGAAATTTCATGTTAACATTTCAACATTTTCCCCTATGGAATTCATTTTCATGCAAACAGTGACTCTGAGATATTTTTCGAAAAATATTTTGCTAATTGGTCTCCTGATTTGAAATGAGGGTGCTATCATAATACAAAAGCTCCGTACAGGTTTAAAATATTTCTCGATTATCTGTACCTTTCTGCTGGCGTTTCCATCAATGCTTCCATCAGAGGTAAGTGGCTGTTCACCTGTCTGAATTTTACCCTTCAGTAACTTAGTGGGTTTACTCTGATCCCTGCAGTATTTGTTGATGTGACTTTTGCTGAGGTTATTATGTAAAATGGGCATAGTGGGACTAATGGTTACAAAAGCAATTCTATCCTAGCCATAGCAACAACAAAACTGTCAATAAAGGACATTTAGACATAAATATAGCTATCTTAGGATGAGCTACACAAATTTCCAAACAACTTATCATTTTACAACTTTTCTATAGTGAGAATATATTAAATTTAAATTTGAGGCAAAACATTAATTACTAAAGAAGTAAATGATAATCTATAAAATCAACTATACACATTTCCATATATTTATTCTTTTTCCTTGATGTATTTTTCACCTTCTATTTTTTAAAAGATTACGTTTTCTTTAGTATTATTATTGTTTTGAATTGACACATAGTTATATATTACTATGAAGAATAGTGTAATATTTCAATACAAGTGTGCAGACAATATGCAATAATCAGATCGGGGTCCTTACAATTCCATCTCCTCTAGCTTTTACCATTTATTTCCCTTGATATAATTTTGTATAATATTTTTGTACAGAAAACTAGTTTTCTGAATCCTCTTGTTTAATATGTTTTGATGTCTACAATACATAGAAATTGTCACATTTAACTTGCTTTGTTGGTTACTTTCAGTTTTAAGTCAGTAAGTATTGCTTTGGTAAAAGTTTTATTTCCTTGTTGAGTTTGGGCCAGGACTTTTTCATTCTGCACCGTTCGTGTTTTACTTATGAAGCAAAATGCATGTGGCATTTGATGCTAATTTGAAGCTGGTCTCTAGAAACATAGTTAGAGTTGGTTTTAATTCATTTAATGGATTGATCAACTAGTCAGACACAACTAATTTATAGTCTTTGATGCAGAAAGAAACTCAGGGCAGCATGAACAGCCAGTTTCTTTACAGTCAAACATGTTCACTGCCTGGCAATAACTCAGAGTCGCTTCTCATTAGCAGACTGCACTTGGAAAGTGCCCTGTCCCAATCTCGGCTCTCGGTAAATGAGACCGGGGCTTAGAGTTGGACGGTGTCTAAATTTGGCCTGTATTAAGCAGAGTGCCTCACTTGAAACCAAAATTTTAATGCAACATCCATACGTATTTTATGAGATCTAAATACTCCACCGAACATCCCAGGATTTCGAATAAACATAGAGAATACCTTGCCATCCCACTTCACTCCTGCTCTGAAACCATGCCAGTTATGATTCTTAGTGCATCAGTTATGTGTTCCTTTGAAATCTCACCTCCCAGGTCCTTCAGCATATCTTCTCCAATGAACTAGCCATTATACCTTGGTACTCAAGTCTCCCTGAGTATGATTTCTAAAATTATTCTAAATTCTAAAATTTCCCTCTCTTCCTATTGACTACTGTCTTTTCATATCTCCATCTCGATACTATAAAACTATCAAAAGTTTGGCACCAAACATGCAACCTTCAGTGCCTTGACCTTGCCATCATGTGCTAACCACCCCACCATTTATTCTGTATGTGTCATTTAATGTATCCAGTTAAATTAGATGGTAAATCTTTATATCATTTCCCTTGCTTACATCCATGACTACCTTTGCTCCTTGATAAAGCAACAACAACTCTGGTTAAATTTGTTTTTTTTTATTACACCCCCACTTCCAACACCTGGAAACTATTGTGACGGGAGCGAAAGTGTAAGCACACTGGAAAGCATCCTTTTAAACTTACGATCACCGTGCTGAGTTGAGTCATTAGCTCTGCCTGACAATTGAGTTATCTTTCTCCATTCCACACCCTCTCACGAACTTCTTATCTTGTCCATTGTCCTCTAACACTCCTTCCCTCATCTACACACAACTGAAAATCTCACTGTTTATTTCACTGAAAAATTAATGCTCCTGATACCTCGCTAGATTCATTCACACAAACTCTGGCTTCTCGCTTATTATTGTGGTTGCACTTGGCTTATTCCAGTTGAGCATGAACACTCGGCTGGTTTGTGTTTCTACTTGCTCAGGACAGCAGTCAGAGGGATCCTATGAACAAGGAAATCAGACCGTGTTCCTACTGGAGAATGGCTGTAGAAGAGATTCTGGTTGATTGTACAATAATCGATTTTCCCTTCAACACTAGGATTATCGTTGCCAGTTGACCCTACCCAATCCATCATGATTGCTTACTACCATGGATGCACCTTACATCTCTTATCCACCAGAACTTTTCTACTTCTGAAATAAAGATTTGATTCTCTAATTTTATCACATTATATTAGGTATTTTACATATTTGTGTAAACAAATGAAGCCATCCCAGCAAAACCTGTCAGGCAAACAAGTTGAAACTTGCACCAGTGAATCAGAAAGGATGCTGATGACTGTTTCTTGGAAATGAAATAATGGACCATAACACAGTCTGTGTCTTGAAACTTTCATAGTGACATACACACACATACACACATGCAAAAATTAATTTACTTTCATTTTCCCATGCCAAGTCATTGTAAACATTCCAAACTTCTGACTTTTCACCTTTTTCTCTATTTTAAGGCCAGTTTTCATTTCTCTGCAGAATGTTGACAAAATTTCCATTGTGGTGGCTCTGACTGTGTTCCTAAAGCTGGACAGTGATTTTCTTGCAGAATTTTACTCGAAAGTGAGTGATTTATGCAACTGTGAATTCATCATGACAATTTCTTCTGGGCCATGCGTTGCTCAGCAACCTTTATTTTGCAAGTCCTCTCTTAACCCCGTTTCTGCATCTTTATTCTTCACGTGCGAACATTCCTTCC
Organism: Arctocebus calabarensis; assembly: GCA_963573935.1. Taxonomy (NCBI): domain Eukaryota; kingdom Metazoa; phylum Chordata; class Mammalia; order Primates; family Lorisidae; genus Arctocebus; species Arctocebus calabarensis. The sequence continues at coordinate 110,064 of CAUYON010137134.1, read as the reverse complement.
CCATTTCTAGCAACTGACCTTCATTTCTTTGCAATAAAAACAGAATCTTTAGACAAAGCCTTTCTAAACTGTACGGTCAGGTACAGGGACATCTACACACTTCTCTTCCTCCAGGGTTACTGATGAGGACGCACCTTATGCAACACTAACTCTTTCTCTCTTTAGATGGATTTCTTCCCACGTTTATGGGAAAACCAGGTCCTATTTTGCTACATTTTGGTGCTAACCCTTACCATACTTTTGCTATTACTTCTCAGTGACCTTTTCTTTTCTTTTAGTGTTTCTTTTAGCTTATTTCGGAATATTAAGGACGTGCAGGTAAGTGCCTTGAGGCAGGGGTGCAAACCTACCTGCCGTCTGAGCCCTGCTCTGTCTCTGTTAGCCGGGCTTTTGCTCTTCCGTTTCACCCCTCCCCTGCTTGATTTCCAATCACCTCTCTCTGTGCAGCTGTGGGCCTGTCCATCAGTTCCAATTTGCTGGTGAGCCCACGTGGTACTCACTGTAAGAGGATCACTCCAGTGGTACCCTGGAAAGTATCCACTCCTGAGATACTTTGCTTAGAATAATGGTCTCAAATTTATTCCAAATTATTGTAAAAGGGGGGCAGCACTGTGGCTCAGTGAGTAGGGCACCTGTCCCATATACCAAGGGTGTTGAGTTCAAACCCGGCCCCGGCCAAACTGCAACAACAAAATAGCCGGGCGTTGTGGCAGGTGCTTGTGGTCCCAGCTACTCGAGAGGCTGAGGGAAGAGAATCACCTAAGCCCAGGAGTTGGAGGTTGCTGTGAGCTGTTTGATGCCACGGCACTCTACCAAGGGTGATAAAGTGAGACTCTGTCTCTACAAAAAAAAGAAAAAAAAAACTATGAAAGGCATTAAGCCATCCATTTTTATCGTTGTGTAGTATGTGCTATCCACACACCACATTTTGTTAATCTATTCATGAATTGATGGGCACTTAGGTTGATTCCACATCTTTGCAATTGTGAGTTGTGCTGCAATAAACATTCAAGTGAAGTTGTCTTTTTTGATAAAAATAGCTTCTTTTCAACACAACTATGGTGCATTTTAAAAAGGTAAATGGTGTTAAATTTACTAAGTGTAGAGTATAAATGTCTTAATACAATAACTAGGAAGATCCGAGGAAGGCTATGTTAACCAGTTTGATGAAAATATTTCAAATTGTGTATAAAACCAGCAGATTGTATCCCATAATTGCATTAGTGTACACAGCTATGATTTAATTTAAAGAAAAGAAAGAAAGAAAACTCTGAAAAAGAAATAACTCCTTTTCCTTAGAATAGATACCTAGGATTAAGATGGCCGTGTCTAATGGATAGTTGGTCTACTTTTACTTCTTTGAGAAATCTCCATACTGTTTTTTTGTGTTTGTTGGGCCAAATAAGTGGTCTATCTTCTTTTGAAAAATTTCTTTTCATATTTTTTATACACTTTTAATGGTGTTAATTTTTTTCTTGTTGGTTAGTTTTCAGGCCATCTCTAGCACTTTGTACACCCCCCACTTATCATTTTACTAGTTTTGTTTGAAGAATTGTCTGTTTAACCAACAATATTCTAATCTCTCTGGGAGCAGAGGCCACTCGTCTGTTGTACATCATTTTACTTTTACAAACTGGGATAATATAAGTGTTTGTAGAATGAATTAACTTATTTTTTTCTCAGCTGGTAAGTATATAGCATGTTAATCTAAAAAAGATATTTTAGCTCTCCCTAAATATACAAATAGCTTGTACATGAAAAATAAATTAACTTTATTGTATGGTTTTGCTGTGCAGAGTCAGGATCTGAAAGTAAAAGTCTTAAGGAAGAAAAATGTATTTGAATATACTGAAGTACTTTCTAAAAGTCAGAACTGTCTAGACACGGACAGTCAGAGCTTACCCAGGAAACCGCAGAGGTCATCCATTTAGGAAGCAAACTGCACCAGGATTTCACAAAATTGTGCTGCCCTGGAAATGATTTACAGGCACTCAAAGAGGCTGAGAGTCACCTCCATTATTCAAAACCTTCAGTTTTGCTGGAAATTACAGACGATCTTAATCCTCACGCAGGAATCGGTACCAGCACCCACTGTGGGTTTGCGCTAACGTTAGTTCCCCCTGGGTCTGGCCTGTCTGATGGCGTTAGTGGGAGTAAGAGCAATTGTGTGCTTACTTCTGTGTTTTCACGATGAAGGACATACAAAGCTAGAAGCATAATCCTGCTTCATCGTGTGCCACCCATATAGTCAGGGCCTCCTAGAAGTTTAATGCTCTGTGAGTGCTGTTGTGAAATCCTTAATCATTTTATCATTCAACTTACATTTTGTAATGGAAATTTTATGAAACAATAGGACACCTGCACAGGGCTCGGAGCCTCAGCCTCTAGCGGTCCCCACTCCCCACACTTGCAGGCCCCCCAACCTGCTCCTGCCCTGTGGCCACCAGGCCCTCCACCTGGAGCAGACGTTGGGAAGTTCGGGGCCTGCCGGCTGGAAGGGCATATTCAGCTATCACTCTCCGCTCCCAATGGGGCCTTGAGTTTGGGGGACTGCAAGGCAACAGCAGCCCCATCCCAGGATGACATGACCATTAGCGTGTTTACTGCACAACCCCACGATGGCCTCTTAATTGGGGCAGTGGGCTCTTGGGAAGGGGCTGTTGACCTTCTCCTCTGCAGCTGGGGTCCTGTATTTTCATTTTTTCACTGGGTCCCACAAATAAAGTAACCAGTACTAACTAGAAGTCAAATGCATCTTCAGTTAAAAGTAGCTTAGAAGTTACTTTTTATTAGACAATAAGAGCAGGTCGATGAGATGTGTGAGTGTGATTATGTCTACAAGTGTTATGTACTTGTGTTTGGGTTTAATGAAATGTATTTTCATAGAGATGAGTTTGGAAAAACAAATGGGAGGTTTGAAAATATTAAAATAATAGATTCTATAAGGAAGAGAATAGTTAAGCATCAGAAACGTGAGGTACTTCCATGCTTCAGTTTGAGATAATATATATAAGTATGTATTTTTGAAATTTCAGATTATTAAGGGGGTGCATACAAAAAACATGCACCATACTCACTGGGGGGGAATTCACCTGTTCTCTTCTCCCTCATTTGAATTTCATTGAATTTTGCCCTGATATGAGCATGTAGGTGTTAATCTACTAATTCCAGTTTAGTACCAAGGACATGTGGTGTGAACTTCTCCATTCTTGTGATACTTCACTCAGGAGAATGATCTCCAATTCCATGCAGGTTTTCGCTAAAGATATTAATTCTCCATCTTTTTGTGGTTCCGTAATATTTCATGGTATACATACACCACAATTCATTGATCCACTCGTGTACCGATGGACCCTTAGGTTTTTCCACATCTTTGCAATTGTGAATTATGCTGCTAAGAACATTTGTGTGCAGTTGTCTTTAAGATAAAATGTCTTTTATTCCCCCTTTGGATAAATATCTGGTAAGAGGATTGCTAGATTCAATGATAGGTCTACTTTATTTCTTTGAGTAATGTCCATGCTTCTAAGTGTATGTTTTTAAGTAGTCTTTTTTTAAAATCCTCAAGAAATCTGTAGTACTTCTATACTGTGAGTCTATCTGTCGCTGTACTTCATGCTTCCTTAGTTATTCCTCAATAACACAATGTCTGGGTCGTTAGATCCATGGCTTTCATGAATGCAAGTGGCTAAAAGGTTATTCAGGTATAGAAAGTGAGAAGCTGCTTTCAGGGAGACAGAACTAGTATGATAAACTCTAGCTTCTTGAGTGTGTCTCAAAATATTAATTAAAAAAATCCTTTAGTTCACATTCCTACAAATTCTTTTTCCTTCACAGGTGGCCCAACAAAAGTGCTTTCTCTGTTGTTCCCGCCTTTGTCTGCGAGGCTTTAAAAGCCCTTGGATGTCATCATTGAGTACAAATAAGCCAGAATTAGATGGGAAGCATCTTAGCAAATGCCTGTGAAATACTGACTGATGGAATTTCAGGTGCCCAACCAGTTTTTTGGTCCAATACCTCTTGGGACTGATTCATGGAAATTAAATGACTCATTAACTTATAGGTCAAAGTCAAATGGGTCGCCCTAGGCAGGAATTCTGTTTAGATTTGCCATTCTTGTTTTGCAGTTTTTTGGCCAGGGCTGGGTTTGAACCCACCACCTCCGGCATATGGGGCCGGTGCCCTACTCCTTTGAGCCACAGGCGCCACCCCAGATTTAACAGTCTGTTTGAAATAAGATTCCTGTCTACTGCCAAGGTCAGAGCCAACTTTCACACTCTGTGGGGCCTGGCAACACACCCACCATCTTTGCTCTTGGCCAGAGAATCAGGTGCTGATGTTCATTCCCCAGAGATCACTTGCTGCTGTGGGCGTGGCTGGTGACGCAGTCAGCAGATTTTAAAGATTTTGTCCAAATCAGAATCAGGTAACTCTGCTTGGGACAGTTTGATTCACATGGCGCCACTCCTGTAGTTTCACTGCCGCAGTCCTTTCCAAAGTTGAGGTCTACGAAGTGAGGGAAACGGGAAACAGGAAAACAGATGTAGGTTAACCAAGACTGTCAGCAAGGACAATACTGAAATCAATCATCTTTTGGTTTAGAAGTAACTACTAAAATATAGAGCAGAGATTTATTCAAAGATATGAAGACATTTTAAAACAATAAAATTATACAAAGATATACTTGGGCGCTCATGACAATAGCTGAGTGCCGACATTAGGTGATATTTTGACATCAATTTTTAAACTGTAAATGAGAAAATCTCATGAATGTTATGGCAATCAGGTTGATAAAAATATCTCAGATTGTATGTGAAGCCCGCACACTGTACCCCATGATTGAATTAATGTGCACAGCTATGATTCAATAAAAAAAAGTAAAAAAATAAATAAATAAATAAACTGAGATCCCTGTTCTTTTCCACATAAATAACTAAAGTATTCCAAATAGTATTTCTTTGTTTTCAATCCTTAGAGAAACTCAGAGAAGGATTCTTTGAAACCCTGAGGTAAAGTGTATTCATTCAACTTGCAAATGTTCTCAGCAGCTAAATAGAATATAAAGAAGATAACAGTGTTACTGCCACATGTGTCCTCTGCTGAAACTCCATTTGGGGATTCAAAATCAGGGTAATTGTAGTCGGGCGCTGTGGGGGGCACCTGTGGTCCCAGCTACTCGGGAGGCTGAGGCAAGAGAATCGCCTAAGCCCAGGAGCTGGAGGTTGCTGCGAGCTGTGATGCCACCGTACTCTACAGAGGGTGATAAAGTGAGACTCTGTCTCTACAAAACGAACAAACAAACAAACAAACAAAACAGGATAATTGTAGCATAAAATTAGCTTTTTCTCATAAGACCTCTAGTTTCTACACCACATCCCCCAGCAGTTTGGGAAACGCCGAGAAGTTTCTTGGACTCTGTCTTCCCTGCTGTATCCCATCAACTATTTTGCTTCTTCTCTTGATTTAATTAGTTGTGGGGTATCTTTTCTTACTGCTAAAGCCTGAAGGGACAGTGAGGGTCCTGATGTCCAGGGAAAGTGCTGGCCGTGGTGAGAGGTCCAGCTGGACCTGGTGGTGGGAGCGATCAGAGGCTCATGCAAAGTGCCTCCGTGTTATCCAGATGTGACAAGCAGCCACACAACTAATGAATTAATTCAACTTTCTCAATTTATTTCACACATCCTTGTTAAGCATTCGCCAGGCATGTTTAGGCTCTAGTCTGGGGAAAGGTAGCGAATAAAACAAGTAAGATCTTTAACAAAAATTATGGAGGCAACAAAGGCTATGCAAATTTAGAGTCACACATTGTTTTAATTTTTACCTGGTTTTTATTCGAACACTTCTCTCTGTCTCAAACATGAATTCCTGTGACTATGCCACAAGCAAATATTAAACGTTTGATACTGCATTCAGAAATATTTTGTTTCTCTTCCCTTTAACCTTTAAATAATCGAGTTTATCTGAGTTCTGTTTCCATTGGTATTAATTTATTCCCATAAGCTCTGGTCATTCATAGAGGCTAAACACCTTTCCCAGACCCAGATACGTCAGATATATTTCAGTGACCACGCCTTTGGTTTCAAACAGAATGCTCATGACAAATGCTATAATGAAACAATTTCAATAATTTCATGGAAAAATAGTAAATACAAAGTCTGATATTTTACATTGAGAAGAGTTATATATATATAGTATATAGCATATATTATATAAAAAATATATATACTATATATAATTATATATATAGTATGTATAGTATACTATATTTTGTTTATATAGTATATATAGTATAGTTATATATATAGTTATATATATATAACTAGTTATATATAGAGTATATATATTGTATATTATATATATATTTTTTTCTAGGCAAAGATTCAGAAAGCACCACCTGGAAATGTTTTTCAAAATGTCAAAAGAAAATTAAATATTCTTATCAAATCAGAAGCTAATTGCAGAGGAATGAGACGATCAACTTCAGATGTTCATTTGCAGAAGTAAACATCATTAATTATGGAAACAATGAATGAGAAAGAACATGGTCTGGCTAGTCCACATCTCTCCTAAATAATTAGCTTGTGAAAATCACAAAAGTAAACTTAAATTATGTAATTGATTTGACATGATAGCCATATTTTTATTTTCTAAAAGATATTAAAATACATTATTTATTATAAATTAGGAAGTAGTGAATTATTTGTAATTAATGACTTTTAAGCTTAATTTGAATGAGTACATTTGGGAGATTTTGGGAGAGGGTGTTGAATCTTTAGTTATTTGGAGTTTCAGTTATTTTCTAAACCTCATATTCCACCAAAATAAATTATCACTTAAGAACTGACTGTAAAATAGATTGTACTAACACGTACTTTCCTTTAATATTAATTTATATGTTTGGAGTAAACGACTCATTTATAATAGAATTATGGCATATTATGGAAAAGACATTTATGCTCCTCACGCATGGTGAGAAGAGGGAAGGTTAAAATGCCATTAGGAGTCTATTCTTGGCAAATACCTTTACACTTTGACGCACAACATACACTTTTAAAAATGCTATAGGGAGCCCATCAATTTATTCATAGCATTATAGAATAAAATACATTAGTAATACTAAAATTAGTATGGAACCAGAAGATAAATTCACTTTGCATTTAACATCAGGTAGAAAGTAATGAATAACCATTCATCAGAATTTATATCTCACACCTCCTAACACTGAGGAAAAATATTAGGATAAATGGATGAACAAATGACATTCTCTTTCATAAAGTAGAGCCACTAGTTTTTGAAAAATCAAATATTTAAATTTTACTATGGAAACTATTTCCATTTGTGAAAATGTCATCCATTAAAAAATCCAAATAATCATTGTGGTCAAATCTATCTCAGCTTCTATGCTTTTAATTTCAACTTCCACTTTCTTGAACAGTTAGGTGACTAACTAAAATAATTTCACAGAGGCAAGAATAAGAGTCCAGCCTAGTTGTGAGTAATTTGAAGTTCATTGAAGGAAACAATTCCAGTTCAGCAACTGGAACTCTGGGACAAACTCTCCTTCTCCCAGGCTGCACCTCCTCGTCCTGGGCCATGGCCCTCTTCCCCCTCCACTTTCCCTCCTCAGTGTATTGTGTGTTTTGTATGAATCATTTCCACTTATGGTTCCTGCCACTGGCTTTCCTCCCCATTGTGTACAGAAATTTTCTGCTTCAAGACTTACTTCTCAATAAAATTTAGAAATCTTCCCACATATCCCCAAGTTTAATGGAAATGCTATCTTTTCCTATCTCAGTAGTGTTTGAACCCTGTTGAGCTATCTTAGACTGTAATAAGATTGTAAATACATTAAAAGAATTAATCAACATTCTTTGCCTTTATGTCTGCCTGAAGTGTTTCAGATCTATCAAGGCCAATCATGGGATGGACATGACGGAATGGACGTGTGAACGGGGGCTGCACCTGCCTTCCTGCGTCTCTTCCTTGGCTGTTTCATAATCTCGGTTCCTGAAACTTCTCTCCAGGGCTCACCCTCACTCCCCTTTCTCTAGAATATTCCAAGGTTTCTACTGTGACCACTTTCTTTTCTTCAGCTCTCTGTGCTGTTTGGACTTTTTACTTTCCTCACTTATTCTCACTTATTAAGACTTTACTTTCCTAATAAGACAGACAAATCAGATTTTACAGACACAACCACCCTTCCAGCTTCAGGCTGTTACTCTTGCCTTCCCAGCAGAGATCTCCAAAACCAAAATAATGTGCTTTTTCTGCTAACCTCTTGCCACAGGTTGGCTTTTCCAGAAAGCACACTCTAAGCGGAGTTTAACGTGAAGGTTTATGTGAGAGGGTTCTGGATCTCTCCCTGCAGAAGACATGACATTAGCAGGATTAGACAGAGAGGGACATTCAGACCTCACAGCGGCACGGGCCAGTGGGACGAGGAGTTTGAGAGCTATCACGGCCCATCCGTGTTGTCCTGACTTGGGTCAACAAGGCCAAATCTTTATAACTCCAATCCGTCACTGCATATGAGTCATGTCAGAAAGCCCTTGAATCAGCCAGCTCTCCGATGAGGTAGTGCCCCAAAGGGTGACAACTACATCTGTCTTCTGTGTGTATCCCAGGAGTTGCCCATATTTGTCCTCAGTGGGGAACAGGACAGTGCTTGTGAAGTCTGCCCTGCCATGCCCGCCCTCCTCTGGTTGTCAAAACCCATCACCACTGCCTGGAGCACCCCATTTACTGACTTTGTCTTCACCTGCATCTACTGCTGGCCCGAATATTTAATATGTGCATGTTTTTAAATAAGCAGTTTGAGAACAACTTCAAGCTTACAGAAGAATTACACAGATAGCACAGAGAAGTTCCACACAGAGAATGGGCCTGAGCAGCACAGAGAATTGGAGAGGGTTGTCAGAGTGTGGGCAGGCTGGGGACAGCACTGTCTCCCCCATTAGCATCCTATATTAACCTGGCACATTTGTTACAATTAATAAAATAATACCAAAGCTTTTATTAAATAGAGCTTATACATTAGTTAATTTCTTTCTCTCTCTCTCCCTCTTTCTTTCTTTCTTTCTTTTTTTTTGTGGCACCTATAGCTCAAGCAGCTAAGGCACTAGCCACATGCACCAGAACTGGTGGATTCGAATCTGGCCCAGGCCTCCTGAACAATGACCACTACAACCAAAAGATAGCCAGGCATTGTGGCAGACACCTGTAGTCCCAGCTACTTGGGAGGCTGGGGCAAGAGAATCGCTTAAGCCCAGGAGTTTGAGGTTGCTGTGAGCTGTGACACCACAGCACTCTACCCAGGGCAATAGCTTGAGGCTCTGCCTCAAAAAAAAAATTATATATATTTCACCTTGATTTTGTCCCAACATCCTGTTCAAGGCCCTGTGTCACATCTACTTGGGCTCTTCTTTGTTATGACAATTTTTCACATTTTACTTTTCTTTGATGATCTTGACAGGTTTTGAGTACTGGTCAGATATTTCATAGAATGTCCCTTCATAGGATCTTTTTAGTGTTTACCCCATGACTAGACTAGCCTTATTTTTTGTTTAGGGGGAAAGATCCTAAACACGCTCATTTAGCAGCATCCAGCACCATTGATGCTTTATTCTCACACCATATGAGGGGCACATGCCACCAGCGTGACTTTCCACTGTTGACATTAGCCTCGGCCACCTACTTGGGAGACTTGTTTGCAAGGCTTCCCCAGTGTAAGGCTGATCTTTCTCTCCTGTTTTCCACACTAAATTCTTTGGAGAGGATTCGTTCACCAGCACGGTATACAGTTGGAGAGCGGGGAGTTTTTCTCGAGCTTCTTGAGAGTGCCGTGGCTAGATAGATTATGTGGACCGCAGATGACCCATTGGAGTCATTTCTTCTCTGTCAGGAGTTTATTTATTCATTCAGTCACGTGTTTACATGGATATGGACTCTTGGACATTTTTTTTTACATCATAGACTATAATCCAGCACTGCTGTATGCGTTTTGTTGTTCAGATAGACCCAACTTTGGTCACAGAGGCTCTTTCACTCCTGGGTCCCCTTGTCACACAACAATCATGGGGTTTCTAACCCCTTGAATGCTCTGATCACTATAAATACATTTAATGCCCTTCCTGTCCAAGTCCTAGATTCAGGCACTTCAGGAAGGAGCCTGGGTTTCTTCTAATGCGTCACGGTGCTGGATGCTGCCAAGCGAGTGGTGAATGTCTTCACTGCTGCTGTGCTGTGTCGCCGTTGAGTCCCCTCTAATGACAGAGTGAAGGGTGCATGTGAGCGTTCCAACACGTATGTGCACACACAACCACACGTGATTCTATGAGTAACTCAGAGTTTCTATATGGAGCTATACAAAAGTGTATACTGATGTGTCCAGCGCTACTGCTAATATTTCATCACCACAGGCATCGTTGTAGCCTCTTCTGTCTAATCTGGAACTTCTCTTTTCAATACAAATGATTCTGGCTCTCAGCATCTGCCATTGTTTACGTAATTGTTCAATGTCAGCGTATATACGTGATGTCATCAGAATCGTTACCCTGTACCCCCAGGGGGCTTTATCAGAGCACAGTGATTGTAGGCTGCTCCTTTTGTGTTTAATCTACAGGCTCCCCTGACTTGCAGGGTTACTTAGATCAACACCCTCCCCCCTCTGCTTCATTGAGGGTGTTATAAACAGATACAATTTTCATACCATTCTGGGTTCCCCATCATCCTAGAGGATTTATTTGCATATATTAAAGTTCACTCTTTATTCATTAATAATTTGCATATATTGAAGTTCACTTTTCATTCTGTAAATATCTTTGGAATTTGAAACCCATAGTGTATAGTCCACCATCTATCATCAGCTGTCCTCTGGAAGGGTTTCATGGCCATAAGGAAGCCCCTGCCCTTCACATCTTCAGCTCAGATCTCCCCCCAACCCCTCCAAATCTCTAGCTGACTGGCGTTTTCATTTTGCATTTCGGGTTTATCTATGTCTTCTTACAGCTTCATAGATTATTTATTTTTACTGCTGATTAACATTTCACTGTATGATTGTGCTAAAGTTTAATATATTCTTCCTCTCAAAGACATCCTAGTTGCTTCCAGTTTTTGGTGACTAAGAATAAAGTTGTCATCTATGTTCACTTGCAGGTTTTGGTGTGAGCATAAATCTTCAATTCAGTGACAGGTCAGGTGGGAAGTCCATGTTCAGCTTTGTACGAAACTGTTAACCTGTCTTCACACTGTCTGTACCATGCTCTGTTCTACCAACAATGAGAGACAGTTCTTATTACTCTGCATTTTTTCCAGTAATTACTATTTTAGTTTTCTATTTTAGCCATTCTTATGTCTAGTGGTATTTCATGTTGTTTAATTTTAATTTTAATTACTGACAAATGAAATTATCGTCACATATTCTCGTCATATATATATTGTATACACACACTATATATATTTTTATATATGTGTGTGTGTGTATATATATATATATATATCTCATTTTTGGTGAATTGTCTCTTTAGAACATGTGCTTATTATTAAAATGTATTTGCTTTCTAATTATTGACTTTGAAAAGAACTTTCTATAGTTTAGATTCAAGTCCTTTATTGGATATGTGTTTCATGAATATTTTCTTTCATGAATAGCAATTTCGGAATTTTATGTAAAACTCATTACCAAATTCAAAGTCTCAAACATACTTTCCTGTTTCCTTTAGGAGTTTCACAGTGTTGCATTTTATTTTTACTTCTTTGATGTGTTTGCAGTTAATTTCCATAGAAGATGTGAGTGAGATGGTGGCCTGGTGGGTCAGGGGTCCAGCTCCCCCATCCCGCTTCCCCAGGACACAGGGATGGGGGGAGGGTGAGCAAGGGACATACAGATAAGGCCTTGCTGACTTCATGGTACATATAGGCAGGATAAGGTTATGCTGAGCCCATTGATGTGAAAATTGTTTTTGTATCTGGCTATTATTTTGCTTAACCAAGTAACTGTAAGTACCCTGCTGTACATGCCATTTGTAGAATCCGGTGGCTTTGTTGCATCATCCAACTTATAAAAGCTGTGCATTAACCCTGGTTGTGGCTTGTCTCCCCTGATGTCTCAGAGACTTGTGGAGACAGCCAACTGGCCAGTCTAAATAAAGACTCCTTGTTGGCCTTTTGAAGATTATTTGTCTGGTGATCTTTTCTTGACCCATAACATTTGGAGGCCCCAGTGAGATCTAGCCCTTGGGTCTTACTTGGGCTATGACCATCAGTTGCATTTGGGCACGAGAGTTGGGTTTCACCTAGGGGATGGCCACTGAGAGACATTCCTCAGCCCTGGGTGACAAGCTGACTCCATCCCCCTGCCCCAACCTGCCAATTAATAGACTAAATTTGGGCACCTTAACAGAGTTGTCTGGTTCTGGTTTCTGGGTTTACCAGTAGGTCTGTGGAGGCCATCCTTGGGAGCTGGACGCAGCTATACCCCAGGTGGCCGGTTCCCCTGGAGGTCGGCTGGGGAATCTGTGCCAGAGTGGCTGGTTAGATCCCGACCCGTGTCGGAGTGGCTGACCAGGTCTTATAATGCCAACATTTGTGCTGTCTTCCCTCACAGGAGTCTGAGTGGTTTATAGTTGTCTATTTACATTTCCTTTCTGTCGGAATCTTCATGTTGGGCCCTTGTCTATTCTATTGGTTTGCATAACTGACCTCTTTTATCAGGGAACTCTCCAGGAATTTCATCCTGTGGAAACTCGCCTTTTTACCTTCTTTTTCTTATGTCTCCTGTGTCTCCCACTTTCTTTGACAAGGCTTTCCAGGTGGGAGCTGGACTTTACTGTGCAGTGTTCCTCTGGAATCTGGGTCTGCTTGGCAGCGTGATGTGCGGACTGGCTTCTGTCTTTCTTACATGTTCCTTTTGTAACTTCCTCATTTTTTATCTTGACAATGTGGTAGAAATGACCTACCTGAGTTCGAGACCCCCTCATTTTCAGCAGTTAAAGAGTCAATACAAAGTTTGTTAGAACTGTTTTTCTATCTTTTTGCCTGTTAAAAATTCTGGTTGCTATGTTACGAATAGCCTTGAGATAAGGTGCTGGCACTCAGCAGAAGACCCAAGGTCAATTACTCAGTTGGAACCAAACTAAAAAAAAAAAAAAAAAGAGTCCTCTTTACTTTTAGAAATAGCCGCCGTTTTCCTTTCTGAATTGACATTTCTCTATCTGGCTCTTATTCTGCCAATCCTCGGGTGGCCTTCAGGAGGGGGGCAGGCTAAGGTCCCCTTGAGGGGAGGCACCCCCTGGAAACATCCCAGGGCTCCTGGAGAACCCAGAGCCCTCAGGAGACTGGCTGATAATCACTCCTAAATTCACCTGTGAGTCCAGCTCCAGAGGTAAACCACTTTAACATTTATTTTTGGCTACCACCTGCAGATATTAATGTAACTATTGATGGTACTTTTGTTGTGCTTATTTATTGTGGATTGTTGTGGAGATATGTAACTGTTACTTGAATTCATTTGTTGTAATTTGTGTAAAGCTCTTAGGATCCTCCAAGGGAAGGCCAAAAGAGACAAGAACTATGGACAGGGACCCCGGGTTACTGGGATATTGGCCTGTCAGAAGCTCTCAGAGCTGTGTGTTGGTAGAACGACCCAACCAGTGGAGACCTTCAGCTCTACTGGCCTGTTGGGGGTCCCAGAAATGTGTGTTAACACCTGTCACCAGAAACATCATTGGAATGACAGCAGGGGGTCCAGTCGACCCCTGGGGCTTTAGATCACCCACAGGCCGGTTGAAAGTATATGAGAGTGTGTTCTGGTTCTGAGAATACAGGAGTGTGAGAGTAAGTGTGGACTATTAGACATTGCTCATGTCAGGCCCATGTCTGTCTTGTAGTTTTATGTAATTTGTTCAGTGTTTATTAGAGGATTGGTCTCAACCTGGAACAAACAGTCCTGGAGACATTTGTGAGTGGATTGTGAATTTCCTTCAAGGGACCCTTTAAACTTTGCTCCTTCTGAGACCATCTTATTTACCTACTTGCTCTTATGTGTCCTACACCCCTCACCCACACACACTGCCTGGTGCGTCCTTGGCCTGGCAATCACTGGTCCCTTCATCCTTATTATTGGTATTGGGCGTGGTAGTGTTGCCCCTCCGGACTGGTCCACCAGACAGCGTGTGGCCCTGACTTGTTTTTATCTCTTTGTGGTGACCTTGTTCATACTCTGTCCCCTCTCGGAGTATTTTTCCCAGCTAGTTCTAACCCCTCTGTATCTTCCTACCTCTTTGATGCCTCATTGTTGCTGGACTTTGGGCCCCTCCTTTTTCCATCCCCTGGGGAGGACTCTTCCATCAGAGCTACTAGCCCTTGATGTGGGGCCCTGTCTTTTTCCTAGTCTAGGAAGGTCTCTATTGCAGGAAGTGAAGACAGTCTTGAACCACATAAGACCTCGGTGACTTGTCTCCTCTGTTCTCCCACTATCCAGAGTTGTTACTCAGAATGTATTTCCTTTCAGGATTCTCACGATTGGCATTTGCCCAATTGTGATCCTCTTAGTTGTCATCAGTCAAGAGAAAGTAAATGGGTAGATTTTTATATTATCCCCTGGTGGGTCCAAAATTCCCACTCTAATGACTTGTTAGCGCATTTATTTTGTCATGCAATCACTTTTCCTATAAGGCTTCATTCTCACTTACACAGGTAACAGGGTTGCTGCTGGTGACAGCAGTAATGACTGGCTAGAAATTCAGACATAGCAAGAGGAATTTTAATTTTTTTCATTGCCTATGAAGACTTGCCCACTCCTTTTGGTGGACACCTGCTTTCCCACCTCACTGCCTCAGTCTCCCCCTTGGGACTGTCCTCGGCCAGTCTATCCACCTTGACTATTCTGTATCCATGACTATAGTTTCATAGCACGTCTTAAAATAGGATGAAAATTCAATTTCACTATTATTTAGTATAATTCTTGACCAATCTAGGATATTTGTCATTTCACCTAGTTGTTTTAAATAATTTTTCAATATCTGCAAAATAACTTGGAATTTTGTTTGTGGTTGCATAGATTCTATGGAGTTGATAAGAATTGACATCTTTATAATATCTTATCTTCTAATCCCTGATCATGTAATATCTCTCCATTTATTTAAATATTGTTTGATTTTTTGCATTTTGTAATTTTCTGCTTTGAAATCCTATATATTTTGTTATTTACATCCAAATATGTGATTTTTTAAATTTTTACTAGTGTCAATGGAATTGTGTTTTATTTCAAATTCCCATTGTTAACTGTTTGTCTACCTGAAAACAATTGACATTTGTTTATTAACCTCCTATCTTGCAAATTTACTGCAATCACTTTTTGGTTCCAGAAATACATTTGTTGGTTTATTGATTTTTTTTTTTCACAGACAACTATCATCTGCAAAAAATAATCTTTTTATTCTACCCTCTTGTCTATCTGCTCCATGATTTCCCTGTTTTGCATCCCTGCACTAGCCATGATTTGTAGTATAATTTTCAACAGCAGTATGAGAGGGGACATCCTTGTCTTGCTATAATCTCAAAGAGAAGTTGTCCTGTTCCTTATCACTCAGTGTGATTACAGCTGTAGGTTTCTTACTCATCTTTCTATACAAGTTAAGAAAATTCCCTTTTTATCCTAGGTTGCTAAAAGGTTTTAGAATAAATTGCAATTGCACTTGTCATTTTTGAATGTTTTTTATGATCATATAACATTTTTAAAAATGTTGATGAAAGAGATTCTGTGAATAATCTATGAATGCTAAATCAATTATGAACACCTGACATTTGAATTTGTTTAATTTTTTGTATGCTTTATTGAATTCGATTTGATATTTCATTCACTATTTTGTATCTATGTTCACAAAGGATATTGATTTATAGTTTATTTTTCTTGTAATGTCTTTGTCTATTTTTTGATACTAGTATAATGCTGCCATCAGTTACAAAGTCTTGCCTTTGTTTCCATTTCTTCAGAGAGATTACAGAGGATTATTATTTTTTTCTTAAACTACTATAAATTTACATGAGAACCCATCTGTAACTTGCACTTTATTGGAAATTTTATTATTGTTTCAATGTATTTAACTATTTGGATTATCTATTTTTTTAAGATCATCTTGTTTAAGTTTTGGCCTGATCTGTGAGTTTTTGAAATAGTTTGTGAAAGATTGATTCTGATTTGTTTTTAAACATGCAGTAAAATTTATCGTGAAGGCATCTGGGTCTCTGCTCATGTTTTGGGATTTTTTTTTTTTTAAATACTGTTTCAATCTCTTTAAAGGTCTATTCTGGCTTTCTATTTCTTCTTAAGTCAGTTTTAGTAGTTTGTGTCTGGCAATGCCCCCAGATTTGTTTTTATTTCTAAGAAATGTATTTGCTATTTTTTTTTCTGGTTCCATATGCATCAAATTACTATTTATTCAAGATGCTTAAAGTATGACATTGGTGCTTTGATGGGGATTGCATTAAATCCATAGATTTCTATGGGTACTATAGACATTTTGACAATGTGGATTCTTCCCAGCCATGAGCATGGTATGTTCTTCATTTGTTGACATCTTCTGCTATTTATTTTCTCCAAGTTTCATAATTTTCTTTGTAGACATCTTTCACATCTTTTGTTAGATATATTCCCAGGTATTTAATCTTCTTTGTTGCTACTATAAAAAGAATAGAGTCTTTGATTTTGTTCTCAGCTTGATGATTATTTGCATATATGAAGGCTACTGATTTGTGGGTATTGATTTCATATCCTGAGATGCTTCTATATTCCTTGATCACTTCTAACAGCTTTGCAGTTGAGTCCCTGGAGTTTTCCAGGTGTAACAGCTTGTCATCTGCGAGGAGGGAAAGTTTCACCTCTTCTGTCCCCATGAGGGTTCATTTGGTCTCCTTCTCTTGTTTGATTGCAATGACTAGGATACCAATATTATGTTCAATAGCAGTGAAGACAGTGGGCATCCTTGTCTGGTTCCAGATCTGAGTGAGAATGCTTTGAGTTTTACTCCATTCCAGCCAATATGATATTGGCTGTGGGTTTGCTGTAGACAGCCTCTACCAACTTGAGGAATGTTACTTTCAAGCCTATATTCTTGACTCTTTTTATCATGAAAGGATGCTGGATATTGTCGAAAGCCTTTTCTGTATCAAGTGAAAGAATCTTATTGTCTTGTTTTTTATTCTATTTCTGTGGTATATTAATTTTAATAGATTTGCATATGTTGAACCAACCCTGTGTCTCTGGGATAAAACCCACTTGATCATGGTGTATAACCTTTTTAATGTGTTGTATTCTGTTTGCTACTATCTTGTTGAACATTTTTGCATCGATATTCCTTAATGATATTTGTCTATAGTTTTCTTTTTTTGTTGAGTCCTTACCAGGGTTGGGATCAGGGTGATATTTACTTCATAGAATGTGTTGGGAAGTTTTCCTTCTTTTTATATGTTTTGGAAAAGATTATGTCATATATGTACCAGTTCTCCATCACAAATGAAATTCAGTATAGCAGGGTATAGTATCCTGGGCTGGAAATTGTTCTGTTTAAGAAGATTGAAGGTTTGTGACCATCCTTTTCTGACTTGGAAAGTTTCAGCTGAAAGATCTGCAGTCATTCTTATACTTTCCCTTTGTAAGTAATATTTTTCTTGTGTCTGGCTGCTTGCAGAAGTTTCTCCTTCATATTAAAATTGGCAAAATTAATTATAATGTGTCTAGGAGATGCTTTGTTTGGATTGAGTCATGCTGGGGTTCTGAAACTATCTACTATATGAATTTCTGAATTATTTGCAATACTTGGGAAATTCTCCACCATAATGTCTTGGAGCAGAGAATTTGTGCCTCTGGGACCATCCTATTCTCCTTCTGGAATCCCTATAATTTGGATGTCTGATTTCTTGGAATGATCCCATAACTCTCTCAGGGAATATTCTGTTCTTTTTCTCCAGTGTTCTGCCTCATTGAATGCTTGAGATAGTTCAAAAGTCTTGTCTTCTTTATCTGAGATTCTTCCTTCTCACTGCTCAACTCTGTTTATGAGGGGCTCTACTGTATTTTGAAACTCCTCAAATACCTTTTTCAATTCCTTAAACTCTGCTATCTTTCCTCATTATGTCCATATCCTTGGTGACTTTGTCTTTGAATTCATTAATTTCTTGAGACAACTTCTGAAGTATTTTTTTGTTCTCTATTTCTATATTTTTCTCCATTCCAACTGTCCTCTTTGCCATCCATATTCTAAACTCTATTTCTGACATTTCAGCAATTTCTCTGCGGATGAACTTCTCTGTTGTATTTTCTTTGATGTCCCCAGGAGTTGTTGATCTGCTCTGAGTTTTCATGTTGCCGGATTTCTTCAGCTAATTCCTCCTCATGGTTATTTTCAGCTTCTTTCTTTTCTTTTTTTCTCTTTTTAAATATGTTAAGCGTACTGTTTTAGTTGAATTGGTAGGTTGTCCCTGATGAGTCCACTCCTCACCATTGCAGGGCCATCACTGCACTAACAGAGGCAGAGGAGTGGTGAATCCACAGCCCCAGACAATGTCTCCAGTGGGATAAGAATCAGTAGGCAGTACTTGCCCAGAGCTCCAGTCAAAGTTGTTCACCTACCAAATCAAGCTCTTGAGGCTGCCCAGCTGAAGCACTGGTCCTGAGTCCAGAAGAGAGGCTTATGTGCTGGGCACTATCCAGCCAATCAAACACTGAGGGCTGCAGTTCTGTAGACAGTGTAGGCCCAGACCTCAGACAAAGTCACTCAGTCACTGGGCACTGCCTTCCCAGTGAAGCTCAAGGGGCTGCCTCTCAGCAGGGGGGTGAGGGGTACAGTTCTAAAGTTCAGATAAGAGTTACTCAGACATCAGGTACAGGCCTTCAAATTGAGCTCAGAGAGCCTCCACCCAGTGGAGAGTGCTAATCCAAACTTCAGTCCAAAGTCACTTAACCTTTGGCCCGTTCACCCAATTGGGCTCACAGAGCCCCAGCTGGTGGAGGCCAGAGGCCCAAAGTTCAGTCCGAGGTATCTTAAACCCTGGCACTGCCCTCCCAATTGAGCTCAGAGAGCCTTGCCTAACAGAGGCCAAAGGTCCAAAGTTCAGTCCAAAGTCACTTTGACACCCTCCTGCCCATCGAATCAAGTTCAAAGAGCCATGCCTTTGTGGAGCAGACAGGTCCAAATTTCAGTCACAAGTTGTTTAAGCACTGTCTTTGCCCACCCAATGGAGCTCAGAAAAAGTCCTAAGGGGCAGAAAGAAGAGCTTCCTGAGAATTTCTGAGGAGTTGGAGATGGGTAGTTCACCCTGTCCCCACAAAATCTTGAACTGCCATACCACTGTTCTCATGCTGTGGCTCGGTTTCCAGCAGATCTCCCAAGCTTCCCAGTGAGCTCATCAAATACTCCAGACTCTACAGGGGGCAGTCATTCCAACAACTAGGGTGGGAGAAGTGTGATCTGGGTGTTCAGGATTGCAGGAAAAGCTATTTGGTCTTTTGTGCTAGATAGAATGTGGCCTAGTCTCATCGGTGGGACCTCGATAATGAAGGAGGTCTGGGACTTAGCCACTCCTCTCCTGTAGGATAAGGTGAGCCGACTTTCAAACCCTGTTCACTGGCTGATTGGCTGCCAACCACAGAACTCCCATCTGGGGAGAGGGGTTTCCCTTTCTCTGAAAGCTGGGCTCGTACCTACAATTTTTCTTCCTCTTTCTTGATTCTGCTGCTTATTCAGCCTGCGTGGTGTGTACCTCACACAGTCGTCTCACCGCAGAGCTCCTCCCATTCAGCTTCCATCTACTTCAATCCAATATTTCTCCCTTTGGTCATGAGCCACTGGTAAAGCTGCTTCTAGTCAGCCATCTTCCCACAATTCCAGCATGCCTTTTTAGTTCCCATTTTGTTTCTTTTTCTACATTTTTTCACTTTTTTAGTTGTCCTGGTGATTACAACTGACATTTGAAACTAAACTAGTCAAGTTTGGATTCATCCAAACTTCAAAAATATTGAAATTATACAAAAGTATATAAAAAAAGCAAAAAATAATATTTAATTCCAAAAATATATCAAAATCTTGCTCTTATATAGCTCCTTTTTTGTTGCTTTGTGACATTACACTCAAAAATTATATCTTTATATATTATAAACTCACCAACACAGCATCATTAGTGCATTATGTAGCTGTTCTAAAATAAGATAGGGTTATAAAAGAATTGCAAATAAATACACTTACATTATCTCTTATACATATTTAGCTAGGTTGCTTATGCATAGAAGTGATCTTTGATTTCCAAGATAATTATGAATTATTGTCTTGCATGCTTTATTTAAAACTAATGAATTGCCTTTAGAATTTCATATAAGGCATATCTTCTAGTAATTATTTTTCTCAGTTAATGTTTATATAAGAATGGCTTAATAATCATTATTTTTGAAGTATAGTTTTATTATATATAAAACTACACATAAGAATTCTTTGTTGGTGGTCTTTAATTTTAATTAAGTATTGAATATATTTTCTCAAAATGATACAGAATGTACCTTCTGTACTGCATAGTTACCAATGAGAATTCAGCATTTAGTCTTATTGAGTATCCCTTGTACATGATTCATTGTTTTATTTTTTCCTTTTTGCTTAAAGATTCTCTCATTATCTTTGGATTTAAAGAGCTTGATGATGAAGTTTTAAAGCATCGAACTCTGTTCCTATCCTATTTGAAACATATTGAGTTAATTGAATGGGTAGATTAATGTTTTTCATCAATTTAGAAAAATTGGTCATGTTTTCTTTTTCCTGTTTTTTTTTTTGACATGTTCATTTTCTTTGTAAACTTTCAAAATATTGGCTCAGTGCCGGTAGCTCAGTGGCTAGGGCACCCGCCATGTACCCTGGAGTTGGCAGTTTCGAATCCAGCTTGGTCCTGATAGACAATAATGACAACTGCAACCAAAATATGGCAGGGTGCTGTGGTCCCTGCTACTTGGGAGGCTGAGGCAAGAGAGTTGTTTAAGTCCAAGAGTTTGAGGTTGCTGTGAGCTGTGACTCCACAGAATTCTACCTAGGGCGACGTAGTGAGACTGTCTCAGAAAAGAAAAAGAAAAAAAAACTTTCAAAATATTAAGGCAGTATTTTGGCTTACCTGGATCATTTTCATAATGCTTGACTGGAAGCTATAAGTGTGCTTAGTACTCATTCAAATTTTCTATCTGCCCTCTTCTCTCTCCCTCTCTAGGACTTCTATTTTTTATAAGTTAATATGATTGATGGTTCCCATGTGTCTCTCAGGTTTGGCTAATATTTCTTCATTTCTTTTTTTCTTAAATTTTTTCTGGTTGAGTAATCTCAGAGCTATCTTCAAGTTTGCTGATTATTTCTCCTGCTAGCTAAAATCTGCTCTTGTTCTGTAGTGAATTTTAAATTTCAAGTATTATACTTTCCCAATAGACTTGCTCTTTGGCAAGATTTCATTTTCTTATTTCCTTTCAGTTTTTTGGGCGTGTTTTAAATGAATGTATAAGGATAATTACGTATTCTAATAGAAATATAACAGGTAATTAAAAACCTTTGTTTCTTCTTCATTTATGGGCCATACTTTTTCACTACTTGAATGTCTGACACTTGTGTTAATTATATATTGAACCCTGGGCATCAAAATAAGAAAACATAGAAATTTTGGAGATTCGATGGTTTCCTCCTACTTGATGGTTGTTATTCACTCTGTCCTCCTCATGTTTGTTACTGTGGCTGTGTGTTGCTTTTGGTGGTGGTGTTACTGCTAACGCTGTTTAGTGATTTTTCCTGAACTAATTCTACAAATGCTGTATTCTTCATCAGATGACTCCACTGAAATATCCGCTTGATTGGCTTACTGGGTAGCTAGTGATGATGTGGAGATTTTCTACATATCTGGTCCTGTAAGTCTTCGAGTCTTTTCCAAGGGGCTACACATGTGTTTGGGGCACATCTTCACCGTCTCTGGAGACACCTCCACACTGCATTATCTTCACTTTCTGTTATGCTGAGCTGCAAGGTCTATCGGCCCTGAGGATTTTCTGTCTTGTCAGTCCTTTCCTCATGGCACACATAACCCCATACAGGTACTTCTCTTATAAATTCTCAGGTATTTTTCAAACCACTTATGAACTTTTAATTATCTCCTACTCTTCCTCTCAGTTTTATTCACAGGCCTTTCATTCACTCCAGTTCTTACTGTTTCCTGAGGTAGCCATCATGTTGGACAATCACCTTTAATTTTTAAAACATACACCTGAAATGAAGTTTGAGCAGGTTGAATAGAACCAGTCCTTGTGATGGGAATTTCTGGGTGGTGGGTAGCCAGGGGAGTCAGTGAAAATTGTCTGAGAATGGGCTGTGCTTCTAAACTCATTCAGCCCTTCCAGTGGCTGTGAGGGGGCTGGTTTTTAATTAAGAAGCTGTTGGTGATAAAAGGAACCAGGGCCAGTGAGCACTGCCAAAAATCCCACTTTTCTTACCTCGATCCTGCCATTTTTCTTGAACATGCTTTACTTGGATTAATGCAAGGCTTTGGTTGGTTAATTTTGAGAGTTTCGAAATTTTGATTTTGACAATTTTTGCCAGGATTGTCGTTGTTCTTATGGAGGAATAGAGTGTTAAAGTCCTTATTTTGCTGATCAAAAAAAAAAAATGGCCCATAGTAGGATTTTTTGTTAATAATCTGTTTTCTTTGTTCACACTAACAGCATTTTCTACTGTCTATTTTGGACATCTTAAATATATATCTTTGATATCAATAATTGATATGATATATTGGTAATAATATGATTGGTATTATGGTATAAATGGTATAATGTGATTTGATTTAGTAATTCTGTGGTATTTCCTTTATTTAATTCTTTCCAGATATAGTAATTTTTAATTTTTTATGCCTTTGAAAATTGTGGAAGCTATTTTTGATTTAAGGTCGCATTTTCTGCTTAAGGTAACATCTTCTATTTATAAACAGAATTTTGTATATACATTCTATATTACATACTGCTTTAAAAAATATTCAGTCCTAAGAATGAAATAGTTTCTATTGATCACCTTATTTTATTTTTTTATTTTTGTGTGTGATTTTTGGCCAGGGCTAGGTTTGAACCCACCACCTCTGGCATATGGGGCTGGTGCCCTACTCCTTTGAGCTGCAGGCGCTGCCCATTTTATTTTAGCTATCTTTAGCTTTCTTCTGCTATAGGATAATTGCTTAGTATTGTTGGCCCTAAGAATGTTTTGTTGTACCCATTCATATGAAAAGCCACTAGAATGAGTGTAAGGTTCTTGTAAGATTCTAATTTTCATGAACTCAGCTGACAATTAATGATGTAATCCATGGGTTTTTTTTAATCTCTGGCAATTTAAAATATTTTGAAAAGTAATTAAAATACTAGTAGCTGTTATTTGTTTATTTATTTATTTATTTATTTTTGAGGCAGAGCCTCAAGCTGTCACCCTGGATAGAGTGTCGTGGCATCACAACTCACAGCAACCTCCAATTCCTGGGCTCAAGAGAGTGTCCTGCCTCTGCTTCCCAAGTAGCTGGGACTACAGGTGCCCGCCGCAACACCCAGCCCTTTTTTTTTGGTTGCAGCCCACCAACCATTGTTATTTGGTTGGCCCGGGCTGGATTCAAACCCACCAGCTCAGGTGTACGTGGCTGGCACCTTAGCCTGTTGAGCCACAGGTACCGAGCCTATATGCTTATTCTTTAACAGGTTCATGATTATAGTAATATGTAAGGCTCATCTCCAAAGAGGCAAAATCAACATGGAGGTTGACAGGCATTACATGGAAGTTTAAGATAGTCTCCTGATCCTATCTGACTTTAAAGCCTGTGTTTCAATAAATATACCCTTTACTGCCCCTCCAATGATTAATGATTTGCACTTTCCAAAAGGAAAGGTTTGTAGTACAAAAGACTATTGATTTTTGCTCTTTTGATTTAGTTTAGTTAAATCCATATTTAAGTGGTAGCAGGGCATGGTATAAAGAGTTATGAAGAAGAATAAAAAAACCTCCAGTTCAACCTCATGTCAACAGTTAACCATAGGAGTGAAGTAGTGAACAATGAAATATCTGAAGCAAAGTGCAATTTTAGTTAGAAAAATAAAGAGAAATAAGGTCCTCTTTAATATACAGCAGTGCATGGCAGTGCATTCTTTGTTCAAATTATCTAGAATGCCACATTTTCAGGAAGTTTAAAAGTGCATATTTTTTCTTTTCTTTTTAATCCAAAGAACCATGCTACTGGGTAGAATTTATAAAGGAATCAGCAGGCATCAGTGGGGATTTTGCTGATTAATTTTGGATAAGCTGCAATAACCTTACTGGCTACTTAAGGGTTAGACTCCGCATGAAACGTATTAAGATTCTCAACTCTGCTCGTTTTCCACAACTCCCGGGAGTGTTTACATGTATCTGTCTTTGTCTTTTTCTCTATCTGTATATAGTAGTATATTGAAATTCAGTTATTACAGAAAAGCTGGTTAAACATGAACTAGCTAGTTGTATAATCTATAGGGTGTTTCTAAACTTCATCAATATCATTAATGGTACTGAATTAATAATATTCTAATATTTTATTATACTACCTGTATTGGAATAAGAGTTTATACTTTTTAAATACATGTCAATACTAACCTGTTAATCTTAGGGCAAATATGAGACAGATCCAGCCACATCCATCTCCAAGACCAAGAAGAAAAAGAACTCAGACCTAGATACTAACAATGCAGTGGGTATCCAGCTCAGTACTGAAGCCTAGGACACACATTCTCTTCTGCACCACTCTTACATAAGAATATAACATAAATACAAATGTGTGTTCCAATACCGACATAAGTACTTTAACATTTTACACATAGTAGAAATACATACTGACCCGCAAGATTTATACCATGATCATTTATGTTTAATATTATTATTTAATAGACAATGTATTTCAATCTATATTCCCATTCAGAATAGACAGGAATATCTAGTCCAGGATTACTATGTGAGAATGCAGGAAGAATCATTGAGTGCTAGGACAGATGCAGGTGTGTCTTCAGCTGAACCTGTATAGTGTTTTAAAAGCAGTAGCATTCCAAATTGAAGCTTTGTAATCAAATCTCTCTTTGTAATCAAAGTCTAAATCTATATTGGGATGCAGGTCATAGTTCATATGACATAATCATAGGTTTACAGGAACCAAGTTTGGATTTTCAAACAGGTTCTGCTCTGCTCAAAAGGAAATGTCATAAGACAAATGTGTCTTTGTAACTCTGTGGGTTGGAAACCCTTTGCGTGGAAGATTGTCATTAGCCCTGCAGACCTGGTTATGGTGCCACCTATAGGCGAACAATTCTGTTCCCCACGTCTTGGTGCCAAAGACTTTTTTGTTATCTTTTCTGAACTTCTGCATGATAAGAAATCACCAGGCTGGACACTGCATATCCTGTTGAAAATGGTATAAACTGAGCTGTCCCCCTGAACAGCCTTATCAGTGAGCCCTGCCATGTTAAAAATAAATTCATAAAACTAATCATGTATGCACTCATTTAGAGAGGAAAGGTAATGAGTTATGTCAACCTACAACCCTTATTCATACACACATACACAACTGTTAGACTTGAGCCCCAGTGCAAATTGTTTCTGTGGAGAAAAGGCACAGGTTCGATGCCATCTTCACTGCAAAATGGTTTAGTTAGAGTCATTAAATATCTGGAGCATCTGATTATCCTTATTTTAAAACTATTTTCAAAACTTTTTGACTATTCTGCTCGATTTTATAAATAGTTCTTCCTACTGAAAAGAATACAAGCACAGCATTGACTTCACACATTCAAGTTCCCAAGACACTTTCCGAGTGTGTAAAATCAACATCCTGATAGCAACGCCGGCCACAGACAGACGTTAATGAACGGTGATGACAGCACTGAGGACCGAGCATAAAAACCTGTGGACGTTCAAAGCCAGGAGGCACTGTCGTCCAGGGGACCCCACGTCACCCCGTCTCTCCTGGGACTCACTCCCAAGTACTGTTGTCCCCATTTACTACAGAGGCAGCAGCAGAGGCCCTATTCAGGTGATATGAGACATTATTCATTATTTAAAACAGATGAAACAATGATTAATGGTAAAAGTTAGCATTCTAACACTTTACCATAAAAATGCTTTTATTTTTATCAAAATACAAAACTTGAACTGTTGTGACCCCATAAATGATCACACGAGACAGATTGACAGTACAAGCTGCAAGAGGTGAAGCTACCCATAGGTACAGGACAGCACTGGGCACTCCTCACAGAGTCCTTTTATTGAGAAGATACATAATGGGTGGAAAGATTACTAAGCAAAGACCTGCAGGGGCTGCGTGCTTGGGGAAATGATCTCATAGGTGCCAAGAGGGTATGTGCTCAAGGAAATGATCTTCAAGGGTGGTGAGGGAAATGATCTACAAAAATACTACATGCAAATTTTCTCCACCAATCCTTCTAGGAACTGCCAGGAAATGCTTCATGTTTATCCTTAGCCTTACTACTACGGGACTGAACTTTGCTCCTCCAGGATTACTGAGTTACTTGCTGGCTTGCCTTCCATATCACAAGAGATTTCCAGGCTTGCCAGGAGAATGTCTTGTTCTCAGTAATTCCTCAGATGAGTTATGATATTGGTGGCTGTTGTACTAAGTATGATGTTTAATCCTCTATATTGAGCCTTATTTTTGTTAGAGGTGAATGAAAAATTTGATCATTGAATTATAACTTTTAAGCCAATAAGTATGTATCATGAAAGTTCTTTTGGGAGCAGGGCTTAGAAAAAACAAAAATAAATAACACTAGAAATAAACTAGACCTTACATCTGATGAAAGGGCAGAAGCGAACTGGGCAAATACCTTACAAAATCTGTGCACACAAAAGAATAAGGCAACTCTGGGCAAGTTCGTTAATAATGTCAGGATGTCATTGCTATGCTCATCAGTGCTGAAAACTATTAGGCGTTAGTTTTGGTAAAGAATATTCTAAAGTAGCGCCTTATATTCTTACACGTCATAATCTAAGCCCAGATTCTGGCTTGTTACTTTCTATATTTCCATTTGAGGGGGAAAAATAAATTTATAAATATAAAATCAGTACTGGAGACTAAGAGCACTGGCCTTTTGTGCAGAGTTGAGGCTGTGCCCAGCAGGAAGCTGCAGAAGGCCCTGCTGACCCTCAGCACTTTGCACCTGGGCAGGGTGTAAGGTGGTGGAGAAGTAGGATCGTGCAGGACCCCCGTGCAGCAGCTCTGTCTGGGCGCTGGAAACCTCTGCACCTGCAGTGCCCACTGAGAAGGGTCAGCAGTGTCCTCCTGGTAGCCTGGGAGGAAATAACTGTGGTCACCAAGGTCTCCAAGGCAGCCCTTTCCAGCCACTCAGGGAACCCAGGACCAGAGGGAGAACATTTCTGTGAGTGTCAGTTCGGTAATTCACATCACCAAGATATGTAAATAGTGACTTTTTCCTAGTGTGATTATCGTGAAGCCATGGAATTACTACGAACACAATCAGCCAACCTGCCTACTATCAGAATCGTTAAACTTTTACTTACCTCTTGGTGTGGAATTATGGGATTAACAACCAACAGGGAAATTACTATACAAGAGTGATATTAATTGCCAGGGCTAACATTACCTTACACAAGAGTCTGGGTGGCTTAAACAACAGAAATGTTATTTTCTCACAATTCTAGAGGCTACAACTCTAAAATGAAAGTGCTATTTGATCTAACCATGTCAAATTGTATTAAAAAAAATCAGCACATTGTACCCCACATATGCATGAATGTATTCATGACTTAGATGTATTTGACTTAATAAAATAAAAAAAAAGATAAAATGCTAGCCAAAAAATAAATAAAGAAAGAAAATGAAATGAAAATGCCGGTAAGTGCCCACTCACATGACTCGAGGCCCCTCTTCTTGGTTTGTGACGCACTGTCCCGGGTTGCGTCCTCACGCAGTCTCTGCTGTGTGCTCACAAATCTGGGGTCTCTTGGTGTGAATATGGCTCCTGTTTTCATAAGGACACAAATCAGATTAGATTAGACCACATCTAAGAGCTTCATTATAACTTCAATATCTCTTTACAAACCACATCTCCAAACGCAGTCGCAGTCTGAGGAGTTCAGGGTATTTCAACATAAGAATTTTGAGGAGACAGAATTCAGCCCATATCAACAAATGTTAGATAAATATAAATGATCAATAACCACAAGAGTGATTTTGATAGTTTCTAAAAACATCATTGTATTATCTCATTACAATTAAAGATCCAGATAATTTACTATGCAAAATAATTCTGCAGATAGGAAATGAAGTATTGAAATTAATTTGTAAAGTAAGTTTGCTCTGACTTTTTAAAGACAGGTTCACAGAAAAGTTGAGAGGAAGGTCCAGAGATAAGGAAAGATCTCATGCAGAAAATAATGCATTAGAACGAAACAACAGACTCATTCTACCTTTTTCAAAATTACTCAACACTAACCCCCCCTCCTAAATTCCCTAAGTGAATCTGGGTTCATTAAAAAAAAAAACACACACACACAAAATCATTTGCAAATTTGCTTCATATTATCTTCTTACAACCTCTAAATTATTTTTAAGGGTAATAAACCTTTTAAGTATAACAGGTTTTTGTTATTATGGCTAAATAAAAAATTAATATATGAAAGTGAATAGATTTTCTGTGACTGGAAAGACTAGATAGAAATTAAAAGAGGAAAAGAAAATGCTGTCACGGAAGATGGAAACAATATCATAAAGAAGTTTCACAGGAAATATGAAAAACCTCTGGTGATAAATGCTTCGAGGTATAAGAAACATAATTAAAAATTACACTAGTCAAATGAAAAATAATATAATTTTCATTCATATTTTTATGTGAAAAATAATATAATTTTTCATCTAAATTATTGATGTAAAACACTTTAAATCTAAAATTCAAAAATATTTTAAAGCAAACTCTAAATAACGAATATAAATTCTTTCTTAAATGTCGACGAATGAGAAGTACAAAGTTGATAGAGACAGAATTAAGACTTGAAACCGTGGTAAGTGCTCACTCTAACAACTATATCCATCACTATGAAGGAGCGTGTGTCTGTAAAATTATACTCAGAAAATGTATTTATGGAAAAAGATCTCTTAAGACTCAGCTATTGTTGCCATTATCTGCACCATTGAATCTCTGAAGTCTTTAATTTTAACTGGTTATTCACTTGGTAATGCTACTCTGATAATACAAGATTGTTTGACATCTCTTTGTCTCAAAAATTATATATAATTGTACAATTGCTTTTCATTTCTTTCCTGTTCTCCCATATGCATGAAGGTATAAAAAACACTCCTTTGTTGGAGTTTTAATCCAAGAAAAAGCTTCAAGTTCTTTGTTTTATTTAATTTGCAGCCCTTTGTCTTTTCAAAAATATTGACAACTAAATTTCTTTTCTCTCTTCCTTTTTGACATTGCTTCTCTTTGCAGGGGTATCACTTCCTTTCTGAATAATGATAATAGTAACTGCTTTAATTCTATGGCAGTGATATAAAACGGCCCCATCTCGCCCACATTTTAAAGATGACAAGGCTTGTTGTTATGTTTTTATGCAATTGTCTGTGCTGGAGAACCAAACAAGAGTGACCCTTATACATGTCCCCAGTGTGACATCTTGTGTTATTATGCATTTATTTTTCATTCAAAAGACATTTATTGAATGTCTACTGTGTACCTTCCTGGAATTAAAATTCAAGCTAAGATTCTCTGAACTAATATCATGACAAAGAATGATGCCTTCTTTCCGAAGGGACAAGGCTAGTGAGGGTGATTTCAACTTTGTCCTTTCAGGTGGAATTCCAACTGGTATTGAGGAAAGAAAATTAAAGACTTGTACAGTCTTTACAATTAAAGTTTGAATGTTGTAATTACGAGATGAAAGGGATTTTTAATGAAGGGTGGATGATGTATGAAGTGTTCTTTTTGTTTAGCACTGAAGTTTTGAGGCTGCTGCAGAGCTAACTTCATCTGTAGTTTCTCTCTCTCTCACACATACAGGTTTGCAAATGTAATAATAATTTATCTCCTTTTTTTTAGACAGAGTATCACTTTGAGTGTTGTAGTGTCACAGCTCACAGCAACTGCAAACTCTTGGGCTCAAGTGATCTTCTTGCTTCAGCCTCCCAAGTAGCTGGGACTACAGGTGCATGCCACAAGGCCTGGCTTGTTGTTTTTTTCCTATTTTTAGTAGAGCCTCACTCTTGGTCAGGCTGGTCTCAAACTCCTGAGCTCAAGCTATCCACAGCCCTCAGCCTCCATAGTTTCTCTTCTTAGCCAGCTGAGTATCAGGGTGGATACAGAGTATGGTTTGGATGGTGACAGATGGATAGAATGTAGCTCTGACTATAAGATTCAAAATTTTCACCTGCTTCTTGGGGAAGCAAAATATGTTTATCTCAGAATTCAAGAGATTACCTTGTCTTCTAAGTAAAGAATATTTCTGTAGCCTTGTTATATGACCTTACACATATATCTTTAAAAGATGGGGGCGTAATAATGTAGCATTAGTTGATGATGCAAGAAAGAATTTATAAAAGTCTATATCTTTACCAGTCATCTCTTAAGAAGATTTGTCTCAGCTGTAGCTATTCCTTGTTAGTAAACTTTAACTATTTTTTATTTTATTAAGTAATTTCCATTGTATGATTTTTCTTCTCCAGCATAATTCCTGTTTGGCTAATTTCTCATTTATGAATGTGTTTTCATCAATATATCACTTCTCAACAGATAGAAATCTATAATTAATTCTAATTTTTTTAGTCTATTCTTTTCTATTTTCCAAATAACAGTTTTAACATAGGAAAACAATGTTAATGTTGCCTCTTATCATCTGGTGTTTATACTTAACCTTTTTCTTAGCCAACTGCATTGGTAGGATCTTAAAGTTTATCAGCGTAGTGATAAAGGGCACTGAAACTAGGGTTTTAATGAAAATGGATCAATTTTCCAACAATTAATGTATTGCATATCCAAATAATTGTCAGCTTTTCAAATGCCTGTTAGGCGCCAACACAGACAGTGCTTATATAGGACTTTTCTTTGAGGGTGATACTCTCATGTCTGCCAGGCTGGGTGAATGCTGTGTTTGGGGAATGAACAAGAAGACTCATGATTAGACTTTCCTCTTACTAGATTATGTAATAAATCATAGCAAAGTAATTTAAATGTTGAAATATTCTTGTGTTATCATAATAAAATCTACAATACAAATTTATTATATTACTGGAGTCTCCCTGCTGGACTCAGAATTTTATTTTATTTCATTTATTTATTATTTTGAAACAGAGTTTCAGTCTATTGCCCAGGCTAGAGTGCTGTGGCATCAGCTTAGCTCATAGCAACCTTCAACTC
This sequence comes from Arctocebus calabarensis, assembly GCA_963573935.1. NCBI lineage: Eukaryota > Metazoa > Chordata > Mammalia > Primates > Lorisidae > Arctocebus > Arctocebus calabarensis. Next base: position 78,617 of record CAUYON010137134.1, on the reverse strand, counting down.
CTGGGTTCCAGCGATACCTCTGAGTAACTAGAATTACAAGTGCCCATCACAATGTCTGGCTAAATTTTCTATTTTGTCTAGAGATGGAGTCTCATTCTTTCTCATGCTGCTTTCAATTCCTGAGCTCAAGTGATCCTCCTGTCTGGGCCTCCCAGAGTGCTGGGGTGACAGGTGTGAGCCACTGCACCTGACCTAGAATTTTAATTTCAATGATACATGGATATGTGAGGTAGTTTAGTCTTCTCCTATGTTGAATTAAAATTAGGTTATGGTAATCACGTGAGAGGACTGACACTACCCAAGTAGTGTTCAGGAATTACGCAAAAGCTACAGTGTGGTATTAGTGAACAAAAAGACAATTAGATCAATGGGACAGAATACAGAGCTAAGAAATAAACCCACTCAAGTATAGTCATCTGTTCTTTGACAAGTGAACAGGGTGATTTAGTGTGGAAAGGAGAGTCTTTTCAGTCAATGGTGCTTAAACATCTGGAAATCCACATATAGATAAATGAACTTAGAGTCAGGTCTTACGCCCTTCACAAAAATTAACTTAAAATGGATTTTAGGCATGAATCTAAATGGGAGACTATGAGTTCCTCCAGGGTAACATAGGAGAAAATCCAGATGATCCTAGGTTTGGTGATGACCTTGTAGACAAAAATTGACAAACACAATTAGTGAAGGAAATAGTAGGTAGGACAGATGTCATTCAAGTTCAAAAATTCTAGTTTGAGGGTGGCACCTGTGGCTCAAGGAGTAGGGTGCCGGCCTCATATACTGGAGGTGGTGGGTTCAAACCCAGCCCCGGGCCAAAATCTAATAAAAAAAAATTCTACTTTGAGAAAGACACTGTCAAGGCAATAAAAAATATAAGGCATAGAAAAATATTTGCAGAGTAAATATCTGATACAAGACTGTTATTTAAAATATGCAAGGAACTCTTAAAACTCAACAATAACAAAACAAACAACCAAATCAAACAATAGGCAAACAGCTTGAACAGACCAAAGAAAATATTCAAATAACACATGAGCATAAGAAAAGTAAAAGCAAAACAACAAAAGTAAAGTGAAACAACAAAGAATCAGTACACTGCTAAAATCCCAAACACGACAACCATCCGTGGTCAGCAGGCTCCGTAGAGAACTCTGCCAACCAGTATGAACTCTTGTTCTTTTCTGGGACAGAAAATGGCCCAGCCACTGTAGCTGACAATTTTGCAGTTTATTATAAAAATACATCTTCTCTGACCATCCAATCCATCAGGTGTATTCACAGGTTTTTACTCAAATGAATCGAAACTGTGTGTCCACACAAAATCTCTGCACAGCTATGTTCATAATTGCCATAACTTGGAAGCAACCATGCTGTGGTTCAGTAGGAGACTGAATAAACTGTGTTACATGCAGACAGTGGAATATTATTCAATACTAAAAAGAAAGGAGATGTCAAGTCATTACTAAAAAAAATAAAAATAAAAATAAAAGACATAGAAGAAATACACATTACTAAGGGAAGAAGTCAACCCGAAAAGGCCTCGTGGTCTTTGATTTCAGCTCTGAGATGCTCTAGAAAGGGCGAATCTGGGGAGACAGTAAAGAAAGAAAGAAAGAAAGAAATCAGTGTTGCCAGGATAGAGCGGGAAAGATAGATAGAGTGGGAACACATCTTTCAAATACTTCTCAATTCTCCAAACAAATATATAACAAAGTGAATGTTTTTTCTGTTGATTGTGATACCACCCTCATTGTACTCTAAGTTCTCATATTGGTTTATGTCTGCTGACCATCTGTCTTCCTTTCCATTGACCAGTGTTCATGAGCAAATTGCTACAATGGTCTTTGTTAGAATCTTCTGAGAGTTTTAAACTTTACATAGCTCATTACGTTTATGTGTTGGCATTTTATAGGGGACCTTTAAAAATAAATATTTCATCTATGTGCCCCTTACATTTATAAATGTTTTTCTATTAATTTTACACATTACTCTCATATCAATTCATTCACTGTGTAAAATAGTTTTTCAGGTTTTTTTCTCTTGTATGTTACCAGTAAATTGATACATGATTTATTTACTGATACATTTACCTCCTAATTTGCAATTTGTATATCTTAATTTTATTTTGCTTAACTGTTTGGTTAAACAAATGCCTGGTAACGGCCAGAGTGATTCTTCTAGTGTCTTTAACTGTAGTGGAAGAACATCAATTGTTAACTAATTAAGATTAATGGTAGAGTTTGGGCTGCATATTCAATTTTATTCTCTTAAGATAACAATGGATTACATTTAAAAGTCTTAAATGCCAAGCATACTAATGGTAAGGCAATAAAAGACAAAATAGTGTGAGTTAAAATTAAAATAAAAATATTCTGCTCATTACATAGATTATTTTGAGAGGAAAAGAAGGCAAGTTACAGAATCAATAGAGACAAAAGGCTTCTACCTAGAATATAGAATAAATTTTAACAAGTTAATAAGAAACATGTAACTTAATAGAAATAAATGAGTTAGAGCGATGAGCTGGAACTTCAAGAAAAAGCATGCCCAAAAGACCAAAAACATAGGAAAAGGCACCTAATTTCAAGCAGGGCAATGCAAATGTAAATAGCAATACAATTCTTAAGAATTGCTAAAGTTAAAAAGATTGATCATGCCCAGTATTGACAAAATTGTGTCAATGCCAAATATGACACAGTTTGTAATATCAAATATTGACACAACTGTGGAGGGAATGGAATGCTCAGATTATCTTGGAGAGAGTAAAAACCACTATGGAAACCATCTGGGTGCGTCCACAAAGTCAGACGAGTCTTTGAACTTAAATGTGCCCCATGACTCAGCATTTCTGTTCCCAGTTAAATCCTTCAAAGAAATTCACACATCTGTACAGAGAAGAAATGTGCAAAAACATTTGCAGCTGCAATGTTCACAGTGGCCTGTAACTGAAAACTACCCGGATGGCTGTCCATAATATGAATGGATAAATAAATGATCATTGAGTTACTGATAAGAATAATATGAAGAAATAACAATGAATAAATGTGGGCACCTTTTAATAATAAGCATGAAGCTCACAACACTGTTGAGACAAAGATGTAAGGCCCCAGACTACGGAGAAGTGTTACACGAATTTTCAAACATAAGCTAAAGTAAGCTCAAGAGGGTTGAACTGAAGAAGACCAGTGAGGTAAGAGCTTCCTTTGGGAAGGGAGGGATAAATCCTTGGGGCTGGGCCCGGCTGCACCTGTTCACCAGGTAATAATTCCTTGAACGGCCATACGAAATTTTCTATGTGTTGTTGTATTTCAATTGCAAGAAAAAAAGTCTTTCACCATATGATGTACTTTTCAAGATGAATGTTAATGTGTCTTTAACTTAAAAAAAATAATGATTCTATATTAAATGTTTATCCCATTTTTTTTAAATTTAGATTTCTTCTTCAAAGCCTCCAAATTCTCAGGTCGGTTCTAATTTACTTGTTTTTCATTGTGTCGATAATCATCTTAAATTCATTGTTTCCTTTGGAAACGTTTCTCATGTCCATTGTTGCCTTTATGATTTCATAATGCTCATTTTGCTATGATTTTCCTACTTGCGTGACATATGTGATCATTTATCCGTGCATTTCTCTGTTCTACCAGCTGCCCCTGCACGTGTACATGTGTACCAGCCCATTGCACATGCGCACTGTCTGCACGTGTGCACATATACCAGCCTGCACTACACATGCACACGTGTACCAGTGTTCACTACACTTGCGCACGTACCAGCGTCCACTGAGCGTGGGCACGTGTACCAGCCTTCATGGCACATGCACACGTGTACTTCTAAAGTTTTCTGATTGGCCTTGTGTCTGTTTTCTTGTCTTATTCACAGACATGATTTCTTTTATATTGTTTTGTCTGAGGCTCAAAGTTTAGGTCGCGTTTTCCACTGTTGTGACAAACTTCCTTCACTCTGTGGATCTGTACTTTTTCTCTCCTCTCCCTCTTAATTATTTTTGGTGTTGTTATGCGGATGCCTGGTTGTTTGTTTTCAATGTTACCTATTTTCAGAGCTGATAGATTTTTCCTGCTCCAGCTTTGGGGGAGCTTTCCGGAGGATGAGGAGAAATCCAGAGCGGCAATGCAGGTTTGCATAGAGCAAACCCCCTTTGTTTACTTTCTGCAAAGGTAACTTGCTTTCCTCTGGGGCAAAACACAAGAGCTGGTGTCGGCCCCTTCAGGTCACCTTGTTATTTGTTTGTTTGAAGGCCATGCACCTGACAATGACAGGTGCAGGAGGGCAACACGGAGGGAGGTATAATTTTATTTTATGCTATTTAGTAGCAACTTGTATCATGTGACTATTATGGAAATATCTAGTAGATGTGATACATCTTTAACCAGTGCAATCGGGATTGGGGTCACCTAATACATTCTTTAGGGAATCAGCCAGAGGATTACTCTGAATATTAATGTTATGTTCTAATGCTCATAAAAAAATGCATTCTAAAATTTTATCTATAATAATGAATTTTTTCTATTTTCCAGGTATATAGTTTGAAACACAGAAATTGATTTTCTTTACAAATCAAGGGTTGAAATATGAAAAGACATTGAATTAAGGTTATTAAGCTAATGCCTTTGAGAAAAGGAGAGAAATTTCTTCAGTCTCTGGTGTATATTTGCTAACCTTTGCACAGGCTTCTCTCTGTGCCATTTTGTCCATTAATCCCACTTATTAAAGCGCTGTGTGTCCACCTGTGTGCCGAAATGCAGAGATGAACACAGCCCTCAGCCTTCCTGCGCGCTTATCACTCATGCTGGATTTAAGGGTCATGATAGATGTTGTACAGCTGCATATCTAGACTTGTTGCTTAACACTGAGATTGTACAAAGAAAAATTTATTTCCCTTCTGATTTTTACATGTGTATCCATCACCATAGTTAAAGGACTTTGGATGGAATTGTGTCCTCCCCAAAATCATATGTGGAAGTCCCAACCCCAGTACGTCAGAATGTGACTGTATAAAGATATCAAATTTTATTTTTTATTTTTCTTGAGACAGTCTCAAGCTGTTGCCCTGGACAGAGTGCCATGACGTCATAGCTCACAGCAACCTCCAACTCAGGCTCAAGAGAGCCTCTTGCCTCAGTTTTTCTGTTTTTAGTAGAGACAGGGTCTTGCTTTTGTTCAGGTTGGTCTTGAACTTCTGAGCTCAGGCAATCCACCCACCTCGGCCTCCCAGAGTGCTGGGATTACAGGCGTGAGCCACTGCATCCGGCCTGGAGATCAAATTTAAAGCGTTATTTAAGTGAAAGTGAGGTTAACAGCGTGGATCCTGGTCTGGTGGCCATCTAAGAAGAGGCTAAAACTGAAACACAGGAAAAGGCCATGTCAAAATACAGGGAGAGGAGAGGAAGGCCGTCTACAGCCACCGCGAGCCCCAGGGACTGAGCCCGAGGTTGTAGACCTCTCACCTCCAGAACTGTGAGAAAGTAAATTCCTGGGGTTTCAGCCTTTCCACCTGTGGTCTGTGTCTATGACAGCCCCAGCAGATAAATACAGCTATTTGCAAGTGCTTTGGGGATATTGTTATATAACAAGGAAAAAAGAATTGAGAGATAGTCAACGTAAGGGAAATGTGTGTAAATTAGGTGTCTCAGGGGATGCTAGTGGCAAGAATTTAAGTATATTCTTTCTAAATTGCTGCCATTAATCTGGTACAGCCCTAAAACTACTGTTGATGGCCACTCTCCCTCCCCCATTCCCGGTCAGCCTCTGCCTCGCACCAAACCAGTTTCAGCCAACTGGGAGACCTCTGATGTCTCTGTTTTGGTAAAGGGTCTCACTGTCCTGCTAATCACTAATATGTGTGTGGGGGGTGGGGGGGTGAGTGTGTGTGTGAGAGTGTGTGTGTGTGTGCTGAGGGTGCTGGGTGAGTGTGGGTGTGCGACATAGGGGTGGGAGGATGCTGGGTGTCTGTGCATTTACATCAGGCTTTAGCTCACGTAGCCCACCTGTGGCCTGGGAGGCGTGATTGATACCTAATGACTCCCCTGATTTCACCTACTCGGGTAAAATTTAAAACCGTTTGTGTTTTTAGGAAAAAATAAAAAAGAAGAAAGTATAATATAATCTGATATAACCCCTGAGATGCATTTCTTGCTACTCATCCCTTTAGGCTCCCCTATTTTTCTGGTTATAATTATGTTTACAAAAATCTATTTTTCCTCTTTGTATGACTAAGGATGTTTTTTCCCCATTTCTTAATTTCTTCTTGTTCTTTCACTTTAAAAACAGAATAATATCTCATCCAAAACACAGACTACAATATTAAATATTTCTATTACTGGGCATTTAGGAATTTTGTGCAGTTTTCTATTTCAGTTGCTGCTGGAGTGAACAGATGGAGGCTCCTTTTACTGTTTTCAGTTGGTGGCTGTTAGTGACCCAGAGGCCGAGTGCCTTGCCCTGTCTGTGTGGCTGTGATGCTGTCCGGGCGGCCACTCAACAGGAGCTGGGCTTGAGTGACCCTTCACCACATGTCCACCAGCAAGTCATCTCTAATTCTTGAAGTTAAATGTCATATAATGTGTTTCTATCCTTAAGGAGAAGACAAACATTAAAAAGTATTATATAATCTGCTATGAAGCATAGGTCATGTAATTCATACTTACCAACACAATACGTATAGAATAACAATCTTGGCTTTCTCAAGTATAATAATGCCAGGGTGGGAAGTGGTGGATTGAGGCAGTTGCTGAGATAATTACTGAGAGCAAGAGCCATTGAAGTTCCAGCAAGGAAGGAAAAGTCTGTCCTCGTGGTCTGCACGGCAAACCAGCCCGTCCCGTGACCGCAGGCAGAGTGGGAGGCAGTGCTGGATTACATCTGCAGTTGAGGGACCGTGAGGCACAGGCCTGGGCGGCTCCATCTTAACCGATGGTGGCAATTTGGAATATCATAGCCCAGCTCAGTTCCCGGATAAGCCATAAAAATTACAAGCGGCCAACTCCCCTGGCCAAAGCCGATGGGCTTTCAGGAGTCCTAAAAAGGTGTAGACACAGGGAACAACCAACCAGAGGCCACCCCTTTGTTTTCATACCTAACCTTATAAATACCTGACCCACCCTTTCATGGGGCTCTTTCGGCAACCTGCTGTGCCAGGCAACCTAGAGCCCGAGCTCAAGTTTGTATAATAAAAACTCTTTTGTTCTTGCATCACATTCGGCTCCCTGGGGGTCTGTGGGGACGCAGTACTCTGAGTACAACACAGTTTTGAGGGGTGTCAGCTGCTTCTTGGAAATTCCCAGAGTCTCAGTCAATCCATTCCCACAGCATGTTCCGGTAACAACTCATATCTACTGGTCCAGGTGAGAAAGTCCCAGGACACTCATCAGCCCCTCAGACAGCCAGCTCCCAGCAACTCACCTGCAACGTCTGTCATTCCTGTCCCCACAGCAGCCCAGGTCAGCCTGACCCAAACCAGGACAAATTAGCCAACAGCATCTGCTACCCACCCTGCTCATATCTAACTAACTGCCTACCAATAACATCAACTGAATTTTATCAGTAGATTCTTAGATTATAGAATGGCTATCATAAACATATAATGAACATAATAAAACAAAATATCTTTCTTGATGAAAGTCAGAAATATCCTTAGTGTCACATGGCGTTCAAGGGGATGTAAAGTCAAACTTCTTTGCTTTCAGCCTTTACAGATTCAACATAACAGCATTTATATATTGATTAATGTATTTCTTGCCTTTCTCATTACACACCAGATATTGTATCTTCCTGCAAATTCAGGCAGAACCTGTGCAAGGAGGCCAGATGCTTCTCGTTACTGTCTCTGCAACATGAACCCTTGCGTTCAATGCACCCATAAGGCAACTAAAAACAATTTTTTTTTAATCAGGGCAATGCAAATAAAAGATATAATGTAATACCTTTTCACTTGGTAAAAATGACCAAAATGAAAATATCTATTAAAATGATGTGTTAGAGAGAATGTGGACAAATAGGAGCACTTACACACATTTTAAAGTTATTTGGTATTATCTACAAAAATTGAAATTCACACATTCCAATGCAATGGCATTTTTAGGTGAGTATCAAAAAAACAATCACTGCACAGATTAGAAGATAATGTACATAGCAGAATGCCTAAAATAGCAAAAACTAGAAACAGTGTAGATGCCCATCAATACTACACTAGACTATTGAATCATTGTTTGTGGATGAAATGACGCTCCACATTCAAAGTGAAAGACTGTCATCTCCGTGTAACAATAATGATAAATGACTTTGCAATGTGATGTTGAGTGAAAAAAACACAAGAAAACAAAGACCTCACAATATTCTTTTTATAAAAATTAAGTACGGGCTTGGGGCCTATAGCACAGTGATTATGGCAACAACCACATCCACAGAGGCTGGTGGGTTCAAACCCAGCGCAGGCCATATAAACAACAATGACAAATGCAACAAAAAATAGCCCAACGTTGTGGCAGGCACCTGTAGTCCCAGCTACTCAGGAGGCTGAGGCAAGAGAATCAGTTAAGCCCAGGAGCTGGAGGTTGCTGTGAGCTGTGGCGCCACAGCACTCTACAGAGGGTGACACAGTGAGACTCTGTCTCAAAAAAAAAAAATAAATACAATTAAAACTAAATTTCATATTATTTGAAAACACATAGATATCTATAATGGGCATATATACATATATATATTCTTATTTGTATGTGTTCATATATATGTGAATATGTATATGCATCAAAATAGTTTAAAAATTCAAAATTAATGATGTTAATTATTGCAGCAAAAACTGATGAGGAAATTAGTCTCTCAGTAATCAATAGAAATGCATCACACATAATCTAACAAATTGAAACCTTTGAACTACCGAAGAGATTTATAGTATTTTATTCCCTTGTACACTCACTATATTCCTTTTACAGTTATTCAACCTTTCAAATTCCTAAGAAAATAGTGTTCCCCTTTTGTGGATACTAAATGTTTTACTGGAAAAAGCTGAAACCTTTTTGAAGTGTGTATCATTATTACTTCTTCTAAATGGCCTTTGGAAGTTTTCTAGTTGACGGTAACAGGCTTTTCCCCCTTTGCAGCGTCACGGGGTCTCATCCTTCCCCAGGAGTTAAGGGCCAACCTCTCTATTGATCCTAAGACAATCTGTGGGGACACATCGGACTCAGATAGAAAAGAGAACTCGTCACTGTAATAGAGGAGACAGTGCATGGGGCCCCTAGTCTCTGGCGGGCGAGCCCCTCTGCAGAGCAATTTGTGAATTTGCAAGTGTGTGTATATTTCATGCACACACTGCTCTGTGTGTGTGTAATTATGATACTGTGATTTAGGTTCTATTCTTCACCATAAGAAAAAGAATGGAATGTTATAGGGAAGAAGTATATCTGTCCACATAAATATTATTTTTCAAAGGACTACCTTATAGGTGGGGTGGGCATAGATACCAAGTGTCCATTATCTTTAATGTGGATTAGTAAAGAAAGCAAAAAAGAACAGGGAGAGAAAGAAATACGTAAGTAAGCACAAATGGACTGAAGATAGTGAATTTTCTGGAGCTTGTGGTTAGCATTAATCTAAATTGTGCACCTAAGTTCTCTAGTAAATAATCACTTCATAAATATTCCTTGAGCTCTGATTTTATAACAGGTATTGTGGTTAGGATTGGGAATATAAAAATAACATCAAAAATTCTAACTCGTGAAAAGAAAGTTGAAGGCGAATCGTTTTAGAAAAATTATTCCAGTAGTATGTGATTTGGGTGATTGAGTTATGCCCCAAAACATTTCAAGATGTGAAGAATCTTAGAAATAGTTTACTCCAGAATGTTACAGTCTCTGGAAAATGGACTTTCTTCAATATGTACTTTTGTTTTGACACTATTTAATCATTGTAAGTGGTCACATTAAAATTTGTTTTGATAGTCAATACACTGGTATCATTTATTTATTCTTTTCTGTTTTAAGCAAAAAATTTATTTTGATAGTCAATACACTGGTATCATTTATTTATTCTTTTCTGTTTTAAGCAAAACTGAACTGTACATTTTGAAAGAATGCATTATTATTTCAGAGAAGCATAAGATAAAATAATAAAGATAAGACCTGAATTTTAAATGAAGCTATATAAGATTATTTTTGTTTGCAGGAAGAGGGGTTGGGGTTGGGTCTCCCTATGTTACGCAGGCTGGATGCAAACTCAAACTCCTAGACTCAAGGAATGTCTCAAACTCCTGGACTCAAGGAATGCCTCTTGTATACAAGGTCAATTTTAATCAATGAAAGTGTGAAATAGAAAAAATTTCAGGCAGCGCCTGTGGCTCAGCAAGTAGGGTGCCGGCCCCATATACCGAGGGTGGCGGGTTCAAACCCGGCGCTGGCCAAATTGCATCAAAAAATAGCCGGGCGCTGTTGCCGGAACCTGTAGTCCCAGCTACTCAGGAGATTGAGGCAAGAGAATCACCTAAGCCCAGAAGCTGGAGGTTTCTGTGAGCTGTGACTGCACAGCACTCTACCAAGGGTGACAAAATGAGACTCTGTCACTACAAAAAAAAAAAGAAAGAAAGAAACAATTTCCCCACATCCACATATATGGTAGTATTATTTTCATATACCTATAGGAAAGTAGAAAATATGTCTCTGCTAAAAACAGAAAAACTAGCCAGGCACCTGTAGCCCCAGCCACTTGGAAGGATGAAGCAAGAAGATTGCTTGAGCCCAGGAGTTTAAGGTTGCTTTGAGCTAAGATGTCACAGCACTCGATCTAGGGTGACAAAGTAAGAGCCTGTCTCAGAGAAAAGGTCAATAAGAAATGTTTTGAGCATCTTTCAGCAGCCTTGTTATGTTTTATCTGGGACAGTGCAGTATTGTTTCATTTGTTTTCCAAATGTTGTTATCTGTACTTCCTAAATAATGTACCTGCAACTGCAGCCGGGCCTCAAGGCCTTCTGTTGGGAGACGCCACATGAGACAAAGATCACACTTTAAGCCGAGAGCCCGGCCCCAGCAGGGGTGTCCAACCAGGGAGGACCGTTTTGCTCATCTGTGGTGTCAGATGTTGTGGAACTTGTGCACCAACCTCGTCTTTGCTCACTGGCTCTCATAGGTGTCTATTTAATGTGTGACCTAAGATGACCCTTCTTCCAATATGCAGCTGAGAAGAAAAAAGGTTGGACACCCCTGGGGGGACAGTTTTATGTGATGAGGGGACCCAGGAATTCTTCAGGGAAATAATGTCTGAGTAAGAGCAGGATGGATCAGGGGGCAGATTTGTGATTGTACTAAATGTAGCCATGCTTTCCATAGGAACGTGAGAAAATCCTGAGACAGACAGTCTTCAAATTCACCGTAACATTGATGTCTTCATATCAGTATATTTCATCTCATTATGTTACAAGGACTCAAATTTATTTTGTAATTATAAAACAGTTTTCCCCCAACACCTTCTATTAAAATGCTATTTTTTAAAAGACTCCCATCCCCTCATTGCTTCTTGGCTTTTTGGCTAAGATCTAGTGTAAAGTTCAGTTTCATTTGATTATTCTGAATTTAATTTTCTAAGGATAAGCTGAAGACTCATTTTTCTTTTCTCTCTAATCAATTTACTTCCCCTTTCTGCCTCCAAAAAGGAAATGGCACTGGCTACAATTCTGGAGTCCTGCTTCAATGACTAACCTTATTTATCTCATTCTATTTAGAGTAACAATATCTCTTGCAATTTGCATAGCCCTTCTCCCTCTGTTCAAATACTTTTGGAGATAGCTCACCAGTTCAGTTTTACTTTATATCAGTGATAATTCTTGGATGGTTTTCCTTTTTTTAAAAGTGAGTCTGACCAAGCTGAGGTAATTCCTTCTTTACATCATTTGAAACATGTCCAGAGCCTTCCAATTCCTATTTTATGTCAACACTTCAAGTCGCCTGGAGTTAAACATAGATGCTTTTCAAATGTTAGCTATAAGCTGTGAAGCAGCTTCAAATATCATGAAAATAAAATAACATAATTAGAGCATTATGCACAGATGGTCAAGGGAGTGTGCAAGGAAATGCTTTTGGGGTGTACAAACCAGGAGAGTTGCCCAGATGCTTGTGAGTAAGCAGGTGCTTACGAAAACACCACGCCCTTTCACATCTCTGATCAATAAGTGCAATGTGCACTGTCGGGAACAAATCGGAAGTTAGCATATAGAACATTTTCTAATCTCCCTGGTTTTTGTATCAGCTCATATAGAACTAAAATTTGGATCTTGAGAGAAATAAATTTATAATTTTATGCATATTATGGCAAAATGCCAATGACGTTGCTTTATTTGCTATGTCCCTCAAAAGAACCATTCTGACAGTTTTAAGACATCAGAGCTATAAATCCTGTCCCATGGAGAAAAAAAGGGCCTTCTCATCTTCCGAGCTGCCTTTAGGATAATTGGCACTATGTTGAATTTTTTTATAAAGAGCATACAGACGTGTTCCATCAATGGCATATTTTTGCTATTTTATTTTATAGTTAGATAATTTTAGCTTTTAAATTAATGCATTTTAAAAGCAAACATACTGAGCAAAAATAGATCTTTAGATATAGAAAGGACATTTGTTGTTATTATTGTTTTCTCCTAAATTTATGAGGCCAGACTCTGTGTTAGTGATAATTTATGTCACATTTAACAACTTCAAGGCCTGGTCTATTATAATGTGACAGTGTATGCTTTTTCATTGAAATCGTTGGGAATGAGTGCCCTGCCATATTATTATGATATCTCATAAAGTTTATGCTTGAGGTTAATATATGTCCTGAAGAAAAGTCACAGGCATATTTATAATATCAGCACAGAATGACTAGAAAAAAATTTTTTTTTTTTTTTTTAGAAATTGTGAAGAAATGAAACGTAGAAAGAAAAAGGCCATGGGCTGTGATGTTCAATGTGGTCCACGCGTCTTGTCCTGATAGTGGAACCTGAAGGTCCCTGTGAGCACCTGGCTGTAAGAGATGGACTTTACTCTGGGGACAAACTAACGTGCCGGGCGCCTGCAGGGTGCGAGCTCTGGAATCATTCTGGAACAGTGTTGTATCTCCAATTCTCTTTGTTAGTTGAAAGAAAAAAACTATGAGTTAATCTAGTTATCATGGATATCACTTAAAAGTCTAAATGGGGCATTTAGGAATTGTTTTTCAGTTAGAAAAGTTATTGGAGCTGCATTACTATCAATTTTTTCTTCTATAGAAAGATATTAATAATCTCTTTCTGAGTTCCTATGAGGTTAAAAATGACAAATGAAACCTTACTCTGTATGTGCCTGGCACGTTGGTTTGCCCTCTGCCCGTGGCTCAGGGAGTTGCTCCACAAGCCGGTCACTGACGGCTGCTCCTGGGCTGAGTGTCGCTCTAGCACAAGGCGACGGATTCAGGGAGGTGCATCTGTATGATGGACGTGTGAGTACGTGATTAACATCCTTCCTAAGAACCTTCCCACTCCCTGATGTTGACCAGGAGACAGCAGACTGGAGCTGGGGAGGGCGGTGAGGCTCCATCTTCCATGGTCCTGGAAATTGGGACACATCAAGAGAGGGGGAAGCTGCGGTGAGACAGATCTCATGTTTCTGTTGACAAGACACTAATGTCTAATCACGGGCATGAGGGACAGAGGTGCCACACAGAAAGGAAGCTCATATGGAGTGAATCAAGTCTATCTGGAATAAAACAGAAAGAGGCTGACAAGCCAGGGCTAAGCAGAGCCCCACACCTGCTCCAGTGAAAGCAGTAATGCTACCGAAGGGTCAGTAAGGAATAGCGACCCACTTTCCACAGGACAATTACACAATCAAATTCTTTCTAGAAGCAGACAGGTGTGCAAGAGAAATCGTGTGTTTGTGGACCACAGGATTCTGCTGAAATTCCCCGGGTGTCTGCACCTGTGGTGGCTGTCACTCTTGTATTCATTTCTGGTATTCGGCTCTTGTATTCATTTCTTCTGTAGACTAAGTGAGGACCAGCCTTTTGAGGGTCTTCATTTTTCCTTCTTACATTATTTCTCCTGAATCTCATCCTTTGAATTTTTGTCTCACAATTGATGTAAGTAAACATGTATGTATATCTTGTGCTATAGCTTATCAAGGGCACTTTAAATTTTGTTTTTACAAACAGCTGAGAGCAAAAGAACGGACACAAAATAAATGACAATGAAATCACATTATCTGCACTTACTTCACATCAGCCCTTCACTCATGATGAAAAAAGTATTTTCCCTTTGTTTTGTTTGAGATATTACTCAATCACTATACCTCTTTAAATTCCTCTATTAACCTCTGGTTCAAAATGTTTATGTGACTTCTCTGCTTCAAGTTTGAGAGTCTAAATGTGTTCAATAATGGAGTCTCCGTCGATGACCTGTAGGCGTCAGGTAACACATCAGCAGTGTAGCATGTGGGCCCTTCCACATCTCCTGTTCTTCCTCAAAGTGGGTTATCGGTCTTGATAATCTGGCTTTTGTGTTTCTCACTAGAAAACAGATAATTTATTTTTTACTTCTTTCCAGACATCAATTTCCTACCCTAGAGAAATAATAATAACTTTCCCCAGTTAAATGCATCACAAAAAGTCCGCACATCTCCTCTTTGTGATTGGGAATAATGCTGCAATAGACAAAGGCCTGTGCCTTTTTTATCAAAGATCTTTTTCTCCTTTGGGTCATAGATACCCAGTGAAGGGATTACTCAGTCATAAAAAACAATGAATTAAGATCTTTTGCACCCATCTTGATGGACCTGAAGACCATTGCCTGAAGTGAAGCATCTCAAGAATGGAAAAACAAACACCACATATACTCGGTACTAAACTGAAACTAACTGATGAGCTCGTGGGCTCAGAGGGAAGGAAAACTCAATGCAAGTCAATCAGGGGGAGGAAAGCGATCCGTGTAAGCTGAAACATTTGTACCCCTTCATATTTTGAAATAAAAAATGATATCACTTGAGCATCTGGGGGGGAATTCGTCAAATCAAACAAATCAATCCTTTAATTCAGTCAGGCTCGTCCCAACACCTGAGTTCAGTACCCTTGAACCTCGTGACCACTGTCTCCTGACTTCTCCCTCTCTGGATTCTGTCTCCTGCTCAGCTTTCACAGTTAGATTTGACTCAGCTTTCCTTCAATATTTTCTCTTAGATCCCAGCATTGCTTAGAATCTGGCCCCACTCCTCCCTTTTTCTCTTCACGTTCTTTCTTGACCAATTCACCAACTCCAGAGTCTTCACTGCCGTGGGTATTCTAAGGACTCGCCTAAATCTATTTCTCCGTTTTTCACTCACCTCTTGAGATTTAACAAGTTATACTCAACTATCTACTGACATTGACATTGTGACCTGAATATTCACCAGCTACCCTTGTTGTGCCCAGGAGTTCCACAAAGCCCACACTATAAACAAGACAAATTCACAGCAGGGTCCCTTTACTGATGAGCCGGCCGGCGACTGCCTCACACCCAACACAGGGGTTCAGAGAGCAGCCCTGGGCCTTAAGGGGTCGGGTTTTTAAGGCTTGGTCTGCATCCTGGTTGGCACGCAGCTGCCCTGGTGCATCTGGGTAGGCTAGCAAGCCTTGTACAGAAGCAGAGTTTTGTGGTTAGTTAGCCATATATCTTTGTTTCAGTACTTTTCCCACCTGGTATTTCTCAAAGGTCAGTCTGGGACAGTTGGTAATTCCAGGTCCATCTCTCAGGGGAGTTAGTCAAGCAAGAAGTCAGTGAGTACTTTCCTGTCTATCTTGGGAGCAAACCAGACCTACTCTATTTTGTTGAGGGCTTTTGCAGCCCAGAACTTTGCCAGGAGTTAGCTGGCATTTTTCCATCTTAGTCTAGGCCTAATTCCTCAATGTCAACATTTCGGGTTTGGAGTTACCTGCCACATCCCTAGATTTCTCCTAAAGGATTCCTCACCTCTATCTAGTAATTGAAGTAGAAAAGTAGACTCATACTCAGACTCAAATGGCCAAATGCTAACTCTATTTCTGTTATATTCACCTTTTTTCATCCAGACTCCTAGCAGCAGAGAAGGTAGGGTACGCATCACTTCTTACCAGGACTAAAGGAGACTGGTCAGAGTTACGTGGGTGATCCGAGAAGGATTTTCAGTGATTTCCACTCTCTTTGTTAAATTCCTAACCCCTAAATTCCTAACTCCTTAACTATCTTACAGGATTCTCTATGGTCTTTTTGCCTCTTATCTCTCCAGGCTGTATCTGCCACCCTTACCAACTGTATTTCTACTGGACATTGGTGTTGCCTTTCCCTTTCTGTTTTATGCTTTATTTTGTGTGGAAAGTTCCTAGATGGTGATTTCTTTATAGAGACACTTCACTGTTACCAGGTTTGCTCTTACTGTTCATTTCTTTCTAAACTTAACTTACATATCACTTCTCAGAGAAGACGTTTTCTGTCCTCTTACAGACATGTTTTCCTTTTTCTTTTCTATCTTCTATTTCATTTTTTAAATATATATTTTTAATTTTGTTTATTATTTTATTGGCTGTCATGCTTGGAAGGACAAAGCCACTGCCTACATGTTTATCATAGGCACATAGGAGGCTGTTGTATAATAAAGAATTTTTTTGACCTTTGTCCTGGGTTTCTTAGAAGTCTCTGAACCCTAGGAATTTTCTAGGTGATAGGCAAGGCTTTGTTATTTTTGGTAGGCCTGTGGACCACACCTATGAGATGACCAAGAATGAGCCCTTGTCATTTAAGAACAGGGATTCTCAAACTTCCTAAGGCTGCGACCCTTTAATACAGTTCCTCATGTTGTGGTGACCCCCAACCATAAAATTATTAGCAACAAAAATAAAACCACAATATGAGGAACTGCATTAAAGGGTCGCGGCATTAGGAAGGTTGAGACCACTGTTCTAGAAGGACTACTCATGCGATTTGGGGGTGGAGGGTGTGAGCTGGAGAGCAAAGGGAGGGGTTGAACTGAGTTCAGCTGCGTCCTGTGGCCAGTGATTCCATCAATTCTGCCTGAGTAAGGAGAACCCAAAAAAAGCCACAGTGGTGAGCTCTGGGCTCCCAGACACATCAATGTGTTAGAAGGGTCATAGGGAAGAGGACTTAAGACCTTGAGGATCTTCCCAGACTTCACCCTATGTGTCTCTTCATTTGTCTGGTCTTAATTTTTATACTTAAAAATTAAACTATAATAATAAGTGTAGTGTCGTGACCCCTATGGCCTGGTCTCAGTCGCCGCAGGAAGGAACCAGACTTGACATGGATTAGAAATACAAGCTTGCGGGAGGCGGGCTAATCTTAGTTGCAGGGAAGCCCAGAGCCCTCTCCTCAACGGCTATTTATTAAAGTCGTACACAACAGGTGTGGAGAGTTCAGGTAATGACATAAACAGGTGTGGAGAGTTCAGGTAATTACATAAGAGGGCTGCCTGCGTAAGGATGGCCACATGCTCTCCTCACGTGCTCTTTCCCCATAATCCTCATGAAGAACTACTAAGCATCAGTGTTTAACACATACTTACTAGTCAGTGACCGACCTTATCTCATTCCGGAACACTGAGTGAGTTGGGGGATTTCCCCCAAGTCACGAAACGTCTCTAGGCTTGCCGGGAGACTGTCCTGTTCTTAGCGTTTCCTGTTAATGTGGTAAGAATCAGTAACTGTCCTTTGCAAGCCTGGCGTCCATTCTTCTACAGTGTAGTGCTTTCCAGAGTTCTTTCAGTCACTCTAGCAGGTTATCAAACAAGAAGGGATTGTGGAAATGTGCAAATTTGTAGCCAGCATATCAGAAATGGGGCACCTGACGGCTGATGACAGTTGTCTCATGGGGACTGTGGGTCTAACTGGGGCGTCTGTGCCAGCTGCAGGGTGTCAGCACCAACTGCCTTATAGTGCTGCCTAGACATGGCTAAGTCTTTAGCAAAGGCGTGGATGAGCATATGAATGAATTAAAATAGAGTCTCAACTTTCAAAAAGCGTGGATCCAAGGAGGGCATGCTATTCCTTCTGTGCAGGCTGATGTCTCATGTTCTCTGAGATTCCAGTCACTGGGGCACGTCCCTTTCTTTCCCTTTGAGCATGGGTGGCCCTTGAAAATAAAGGGATAGTCACTTGTTGATTAAGTTGCATTGTAAGACGAAGATGATGAAACCGTCACTCCTGACATGGAAGACTCCATTATAGAGGACCAGAGAGAGATCCCCGTCGGTTTTCAGGAAATCAGCTGCCGTACTGTGAAAACACTGTGTGTGTTGGGCCCAGGCAGCCTCTCAGGGTGGAAAGTGGTCCTGAGCCAGCCATCAGCAAGAAAACAGGAATCTCATTGCGACAGCTGCAAGAAACAATTTTTCCAATAACCTAAACAAGCCTGAAAGATGAGAACAAGGTAAACATCTTGGTTTCAAATTTGTGAAACCCCAAGCAGAAAGTCCAACACCTCAACCTGGATTTCTGATTCATAGAAACTGTCAGACAATAAACAGGTGTTGTGCCCCACAGACTTTACACTAACTCCTCACTGGGCAATAGAAAAGGAACACACCTTTCCTCTTACCTTTACACACAAGGAAAAAAAAATCAGCACCTTTGATGCTCTATTTCCTATCCAAACTTAGAAAGTAATTATTTTCTGGTGCTGATTAAAGGGAATTTCATGTTTTGATATTATTCAGCCAAGCATTTGGAAAATTGATATTTTCCAAGAAAAATTAAGATGAAAATCACTTCTTTTCCATAGCATCTTAAAATAGGTAGCTCGGAACTGAATGCTCAAACACACAGCGCCTTACACGTGAAGAGCCAGGTAGGGAAGGGAGCAGTCCTCCATGCCAGCCTTAACCCCAAGTGCCCAACGTTTTCAGTTAGAAACAGTTACTTACAAAACTTTCACGGGTTAACAACAATACCAATGTGAGCTATTTAAATATTGTGCTCTCAGGCACCAGATCGGAAGACCAAACACATCAGTAGCATAGGGCAAATACAAGCAAAGAAACAACAGGTGTTGAAAAGAAAGAGGACTTGGAGGAAGAAATGAAGTGACCAGAAGGCTTTAGAATGAGGGGACGTTGGCACACATTCGTGTATCCTTAGACTATTGGGTATATGCTTTAACAGAGGAGCCTTGTAATAAATTGATCATTATGACTCCTCCTTAAACCTGGCATACAACTAGTGCAACCTGAGATCAAAGAATTCTCTTAGTAAACAGCAAATAATTGCCCTGATAGTTTTAGCTGCATGATTAGTCCTTTGCACATTGTCCCATGTTTGCTATTTATGAATTGAGGAGAGGGCTTAGCATTTATTTATTTATTTTGTTTTTATTTGTTTTGGAGCAATGTATTTTTTTTTTTCTACAGCTTTGGCCATGGCTGAGCTTCAACCCCCTGTCCCTGGTATATGGTGCCAGCGCCCTACTCCTTGAGCCACAGGCACCACCCTGGAGCAATGCATTCTATTTAAAAATCAAAGCTTTCTTGTTATGAAACCCTTTATACAGTTGTGACTCCTGTAATTGGATAAGTATATCTTCTCTGCTACCTGTGATTGGATAAAAATAGTGAACAGACTATGGCCAAGGATGTTAACATAAATCATTTCATAGAGAATCCCGTTCACTGGGCATTTTGTTTACTTACTCTTTTCTCTTTGACTGTGATTACTCAACCCATTTTTTTATTGTTATCACAACTGTGAGCACAAAATAAATTCTTGGGCATCCTGAAAAATGATATTTTTAAAATTTAAATAACTACAACTTTCAGTAGTTCTTGAAAGTGTGGACTTATGCAAATATCTTGGAAACAGACATAACAAAAAATAAGGTTCTGATTTTAGCTTTCTATTTCTTGCAAATATCTTGGAAACAGACATAACAAAAAATAAGCTTCTGATTTTCTGATTTTCGCTTTCTTTTGTAAGATTCAGATACAGCTTGTGCAGTTGGCCAATTCCTTTAGCTTACGTATGATGACCTTTCCGTACTCACTTGGTGTTACTGCACTTTTTAAAGAGTCCAGCTATGTATCCAGTTTCGAATGTTCTCACTCTTTCCCTCAGCCCCTAAACACCAAAAAAGAGAAAAGAGATGTTATTATATCAACATCCCTTTTACAAAACTTGTCTACTGTCTCTGCCTTTGTTTCATTTTGTTGCATTATTAGTTTCAAAAATTGTTAAGAGTGTTTACTGTATATTGTAATCACTCAATATAACTTTTAAATCTGATGGTATAGTTTGATTTGCACTGACTTATATATTTTGCCTGAGAAAACTTGGTAAGGTTCTATTTATGCACAGTCCCTGAGCTCCCCACATTTTAAACTGGTGAAATGAAGCTGCTAGGACAATGTCGTTATTTATTATGGTGTGCTACCCAATTGCACTGCACCTGTCTGGCTCATAGGTTTGCAATAATGCAATGAAAATGATTTGAATGGGTCATGGGTCTAATGTGTTAAGCACATAAACAAAGACTGCCCAGGGAGAGTGTTAATCCATGCTCATTAATTTTTAAATTCACATTCTGCAAGTTCATTCAAAAATTTATGAAGCACGTCAGAGTTTGGCTTCAACAGTGATAGAGACATAGAAACATATGGCTGGGGGGGCAAAATAGAGTCCTTGGCAGTGCTCCTGTAGACAGCCAGGTGAAGCGCGGCCCATTAGAAGCCCCGCCGCAGCCGTGAGAGTCACAGCCCACAAAAGAGACAGGCTTCCCTGTGTCTCCGAGACCGTGAAAGGCAAAAGAGACTCATTGCAATTACTCCCAAGAGCATCCCACTGCCTTAGTCTAGTGGGTTCTGTTTATTAGAGCGAATCTTTCTGTGTGGTCATTTAAATCAGATAAAATCCATCCACCTTATTTTTTTCATGCTCCATCTATATACATACGTGTATATGCCATGAAGAGTCTGTTAACATTTCAGTTGGATGAAAATATTTCAGATTGTATATGAAACCAGCACATTGTATCCCATGATGGCATTAATGTACACAGCTATGATTTAATTAAAAGATAAATAAGTAAATAAATGGTATATGTGTATACATCGCACGCATCAGCATCATGTATATATATATATATATATACACACACATGAACCGCTGTGCTAATATATTGTATGAATTATCAAAACATACTAAATATATTCATAATTATTAAAGCGTGTTTCATTTTATTTTATAATTTGGTAATGATAAACACTTATTTGAAAATAACATGATTATGGCAATCTTATTTTTAATGGCAATAAAATTATTAAATATAATAACTTTAAAAATTCTCAGTTTAACACTTAGTGATACGGACTAGTCTGGTTATCTTACTTTGGTGCTTTTCCCCAGTGGGTATTTACTTGGATTGGTAATTTATGAAGGTATGAGGATACAGATGGAAAACTGAACTCTGAGAGTCATTTTTCCGTAATGTACACTATTGTAGAATTTAGAGGCGAAGATCCACCTTCAGTTGTGTCAATTTTTTGGAAGAAAAGGAAATCCTTTAAAAAATAAAACTAAGTGTACACAAAATTTCCTTATTTCATGGTTCATATGGATTTCAAATGTTCATAGGTTAGAAAAGTAAAAGTTTCATTTATTTAAGTCGTCAAATCCAAATCCTCTCACAGATGACAACGTTGTCGATAATCGCTGTTGCCCACAGCTGCCCTGTGTCCTGCCTCGGTGGCCCGAGGTCTAGCTCAGGACTTCGCCCTCTGCTGCCCCACTTTCTCTGGTGCAGCCACACTAGTCGACTTTCCGTCCTGCAGGTGCTCATGCTGTACCTCCCTCACTGTCCCCACGGTGGTACTCGGCGCTCCGCGTCCTTTCCTTTAGCCCCCTGGCCATTTACATCAGTGGGCAGCCTTCCCTGAGCTGGCAGGCCAGGCAGACCCTTCCCGCTCCTCCCCAGTCACTCACCTTTGTGGTCCCGCTGCGTTTCTGCTCAGACTGAAGCACCATGAGGACCGAGGCTGCTGTGTGTGCCCTACTCACCAGTAGTTCCACGACTTTCACCTAGACTGTCAGTCAACATGGGACTGAACGAGCTAACAATGACGCAATCCACATCAGAAGGAAATCTTTTCAAAGACAGAGATGACTTGGGTTACAAAATAAATGCTTAACATTCACAGGACGATTAAGTAGCAAAGAATTGTACAAGTATAATAAAGTCTAATAAAATAAAAAGTATGTTTTAAGACAGTGAAATGGAAGCAAATAGTCTGTGTTCTTGACTGAAATTCTTTCATTTAATGAATGAAAGAAGAAAGAATGCATTCTTTAAGTTTTCCAGAAATTACCCAGAAACTTGTGAGGATTATTACACTGTTAGTGCTAAAAACTTCACATACTCTGGACAAAAGTTTTAAATCTAAAACACAAAATGATTAAAAGCTCTAGATGAAAGTGTGTGTAAAATTCTTGACAATATTGGACGAGGGAAAGAATTTATGAAGAATACCCCAATTTGTTGTGGCAATTGCCACAACAAAAAATAATAAAGGGGACCTGATCAAGTTAAAAAGCTTCTGCACAGCTAAGACACAATCAACAAAGTACATAGGCAAACTTCAGAAAAGGAGAAGATACTCATATGTTACAAATCTGAGAAAGGGCTAATCACCAGAATCTATCTGGAACTCAAGCAAATCAACAAGAAAAGAGCAAACAACCCACTAATCACTGGGCGAGAGACATGACCAACTCCTTTCCCAAGGGGACAGAGAAACAGCCAATAAACACATGAAAACATACTCATCTCTCATCAGAGAAATGCAAATCAAAACCACTTTCAAATATCACCTGACCCCAGTGAGAATACTCCACACTACAAGGTCCCAAAGTTGCAGATGTTGGCAGGTGTGTGGACAGAGTGGAACATTTATGCACTGTTAGTGAGATTGCAAACTAGTACAGCTTTTGGGGAAAGAAGTATGGAGAATTCTTAAAGAGCTAAAAGTAGACCTTCCATTGGATCCTGCAATCCCATAACAAGATATCGACCCAGAGCAAAACATAATCATTTTACCATATGTACTCACATGTTTATTAGCAGCTCAATGCACAATCACAAACATGTGGGAACTTCCCAAGGGTCTATCAACCCATGAGTGGTTTAATAAATTATAGTTTGGGTCCACCATGAAATACTACTCAGACATAAAAAAAGATGGAGACTTCGTGTCTTTTATATTTACCTGGAAGGATTTGTAGAGCATTCTCCTAGGTAAAGTATCTCAAGAATAGAAAATCAAGCATCTCATGTACTCAATACTAAGTTAAAACTGGTTGGTGAATAACTATGGGTCCACTCAGAGGAAAACATGTTTTGAAGAAGGGAAGAGGGCACGGGGCTGGGTGAGCCCCATCCCACAGGTGCGATGTGGGGGTAGGGCGCCCTCCTTAGTGAAGGACTCAACTACAACTTTACCTTCCAACAAAACAGTGTGATCTAGTCATAGTACCCTCATATTAACCAAACAATAAACAGATAAAACAAAAAAAAATTCACAGACTCTTCCATACACAGCAGAGTGATGATAAATTAAGAAAATATTTTAAAATGCAGAAGCACATCCAGAGGACGCATTCCTGCAACTCAACACCAAATGCAGGGTGGTCTCTGCACAGAAGAGAACAGGTGGGGGGGGTACAGGGGGCTTTCGGGTTCCTTTCCAGACATACTCTGGAGCGGCATTTTCCTGTGTGAGGGACACAGCTACAACCTAGATTTTGCCTTACAATGCAAGCAATGTGGTCTAGTTGTGTGTATCCTCACATTCATCACAGATTTTAAAAAATTAAAAAATAAATAAAACCAATAAAATGTTTTTTAAAAAAGGGAGGAGGTGGGCAGGCACGTGATAAGGAGTTTTGTGACTTTAGATGTTGTCTCTTATAAGCTATTATTCATCTGTTAACATTATTATCCCTTCCTTTGCACTGGATTTGGTGTCATACCTAAAATCAGTTGCCAAGTTCAAAGCCATGGAAAGTGTCCATTCTAGTCCATGGGTTTTTTTGTTATAGCTTCCCCACTTAAGGTGCTGATACACTTTTAATTAATTTTTGTGTCTATTGTCACCAAAGGGTCAACTTCATTCTTCTGCACATGGCTATCCAGTTGTTCCAGCACCATTTGCTGAAAAGTTTTAACTTTCCGTCATTGAAAAGTCTTGGCACACTTACCAAAATTCATATGATCTGGAGGTATAGGTTTATTTTTAGTTTCTCAATGAAAAAAATACATATGTGTGTGTGTGCGTATACATACGTATGTGTGTATATATACACATATATGTGCATTTGTATATGTGTGTGTATAAGTCTGAACGCTCCTATTCTTTTTCTGAAGATTTTTGGACTATTTTGATATTCCATATGAATGTTTAAATTCCATTTGTCAACTTATGCAAAAAGCCAGCTGGAATTGTAGTGAGTTGAGTTGACTCTGTAGATCAATTTGGGGAGTAATTGTGATCCCAACAATAGTAAGTTTTCTGGCTCATGGGATAGTTTTCCACTTATTTACAACTTTAATTATGCTCAATGTTTTATATTTTTAAAGTATGTATTTTACAGTTTTTGTTACATTTATTTCTAATTATTTTATTTTTGAAGCTATTATGTGATTTTTTTATTCCATTTTCATATTGTTCAATGTATAAAAACACAACTAATTTTGTACCTTGTATTATGCACCTTTGATGACCATGTTTATTGGTTCTCATAGCTCGTCTTAGGGGATTCTATGCTATCTGTGAATGGAAGTAGCTTTATTTTTTCCTTACCTTTTCTTTTACTTGCCTAATGCCTTGGCTAGAGCCTGAGTGAAAGCGGCCGACATTCTCCTCTTGTTCCTACTCAGAGTGTCTTTCACCATTAGGTACAGTGCTAACTGGGTCTTCAGGGTGCGTTTCATGAGGTTGAGGAAGTTCTCTTCTGTTCCTAGTTGGTCCCACATTTTTATCATGAAAGTGTTTCAATATGTCAAATACTTGTTCTGCATCAACAGAGATAATAATTTCTTGTTTATCCTATTGATGTGCTATATTCATTGATTTTTGACTGCTAAACCAAATTTGCGTTCTAGAAAAGTCCCACTTGGCTAAGATGTATGACATGTTTTTACACGCTGATCAATTAAGTTTGCAAGTGTTTTCTGAAGCATTTTTTGCATCCATATTCACAAGAGAGGTTGGTCTGTATGCTTATCTGGTGAGATCTTTGTCTGGTTTGATATATGGTTAATGCTGGCTTTATAAACTGAATTGGCAAATTTTCCCTAATCTCCATGTTTTAATAATATTTTATATACATTGTTATTAAATATCTTTTAAATGACTGGTAGAATTCAGTGTTTAAGCCACGCAAGCCTGATCTCTATTTCATTTCATTTTATTTTTTGATAACTACTTCAGTCTCTTTCCTCATCAATAGGTCTATTCACATTATATATTCCCTCTTTTTTTATATATATATACTCCCTCTTGAGGTTGGTTTTTGCCTTTCCGGGAATGGGTCCATTTCATCTAAGTTATCTAATTTATTCACATGCAACTGTTCATAGTATTGTAAGGGTCATAGTAATGTCACTCTTGTACTTTTCTGGTTCTGGTAATTTGAGTTCTCTCAATTTTTGTTTTATTATTCAGTCCAACTTGGTTTTAATTTAGCTGATACTTAAATAACTTCCTATTTTGTATAAGGTAGATCTACTACCAACAAATCTATCAGCTTTTGTTTGTTTGGGAAATTCTGTATCTCACCTTTATTTTTTAAATACAGCTTTGCTAGGTGTAGGAATCTTCATTAGATTCTTTTCTTTGAGTACTTTGAATATATTATACTACCTCTTTGTACTTCTGCTTTCTGATGATGAGTTAGCTATAAATCTAATTGTGATTCTCTTTTAAATAAGAAATCATTTTTCTCTTTGTGAAATCAATATTTTCTCTTTGTCTTTAACTTTCAGCCTTTTTAAATAATGTGTCTATTTCAGGATCTGTGTGTTTCTCCTACTAGAGATAGTTTAGTTTCCTTGATGTGTGGGTTGATTGGGAGGCTTTCAATGTGTATGTATTTCTTTCTTTTTTTTTAGACAGAATCTTACCATGTCACCAGGCTAGAGCTCCATGGATTAGCGTAGCTCACAGCAACCTCAAAGTCCTAGGTTCAAGTGATCCTCTTACCTCTACCTCCCGAGAAGCGGAGACTACAGGCGCCCGATGCAACACCCAGCTAATTTTTCTTAGTAGAGATGGAGTTTCATTGTTGCTCAGGCTGGTCTTGAACTCTTAAGCTCAAGAGATGCCCCATCTCATCCTCCCAGAGTGGTGGGATTAGAGACGTGAGCCACTGTGCCTGGCCACACGCATTTCTTTGAATTTTCTTTCTCTTCTTCTGGCCATCATGTTCCATGTATATTGATGTGCTTAGTGATGGCCCACGTTTCTCCAAGTCTCTGTTCATTTTTCTTCGCTTTTCCCCTCTCCTTTAAATTGCACCATCTCTTCCCCTCTATTTTCACACTTGCAGGGCTCCCTGGCAGGGCTGTCTTGGTAACTCTCCCCAAGGACACCCAAATTTCAAGCTGCACCAGTTTCTTTAATCATTACAGCGAGATGTGCCAAGATGTGCAGTGCATCTATTGCTCTGAGGGTGACTCAGATCAAACCTGATGGCCTCTGCCCTATAGTTCCGAGGTCAGTGTCTGACGTTTGTGCTGACCCCGGGAGGTCTAGCTGAGTCCTGTCCCCATCTTCACTGGGGATGTATCTTCACTGGCTCTCCCACTTCCCCCCAGTTGCATTTTCCCCCAATCTGATGGTCTTAGATTTTTTACTGCTCCATACTCGATGGCAGATGAAGCCAGTCTGTTGGGAAAGACTAGGAGCTAGCTGTTTTACCCTCCGCTTCTCCTCCTTGGCAAATTCTCTGAGCCAGGGCCCTATAAATGAGAGTGAGATAATGGCACGCTTCTCTGAGCAGCACCCTACCTGAGGAGCGGGGTGCCTGGTGGTGGTTGGGAGGGCAGGAGCACAGGGGCGGCCTCACTGGTCAGACCCAGGGTCGTTGCAGCCCTGTATTCCCACTCACCTGAGATGGGCCCCTGCCGCAAGTGTGGACCCCCCAGAAGACAGCCCTCACCTCTTGGGTGCACTTGCTCAGGCAGGTGTGGGGGGCAGGATGAGAGATGCTGGCGTCCAGCTGCTCCCAGGAAGAAAGCCCTCCGGGAAGAGTCTTGGCTACACCAGCCTATGTGCAGTTTTCATCTCATCAGCTGGACAGCAGACAGAGGGTGCAGTCTTGGGTCAAAATTCACAGATCTTGCTCTTTTTGACCACATTTTAGTAGATTTCTTTAATACATTTTTTTCATTTGCTGTACCCCGTGAGGACAATTTCTAGAGGCTTATTTTGTTTTTTCCTAAATGACTGTTACCATTTTCACTGGGATCAGATTAGCAAAGATCTGTAAGCTGTCATCCTGGAAAGCAAACCGATCATCACTTTCATTTTTATGTTTTAGATGTGGGCCATGTGAGCCACATTTCCCTGTTCTGTGCTGACGATGGGTCTGCCCATGGGACTGACGTTAGCCATGTCGGCCTTTCGTGTCTGCTCCAAGCGTCATCTGCCCCGTGTCCCCCAGGGTGTGCACCACTAGCGTCTCTCTTGGGCTGTGTTTATTTTTTCTTGTTTTTATTTATACTCTGGCTTCCTAGGGGTGTCCACCCTCTTAGCTGGCTCAGTGCCAGAGGTTTTCTCAAACACCCAGAAGCGCCTCTGCTTGATGACCCGCATCCTCCTGCTGTCCCCAGGATCCCACTGGCTTTGCAGGAGGTGGCGAGGGCGGCAGGTGCAGCCTCCCTCTAGGCTCCGGCCCTTCCACATCTGAGTTTGCGGGTCGCTGTTGCCGCCACTTTGAACCTTCTCTTGCCATTGACTCACTCACAGACAAGTAATGGCAAATCTCTCTCCCTCCCTCCTCCCAACACTAATATTGGCTTTCCAGAGTATTATTGTTATCATCAATGTTTTCCAATCTTACTGTTTTTATGGAGTATAAAATTTGCCAGTTTTCTCCATAACCATGAAATCCTGGTTCTTATTTTTTTAAATAACTTTTGAATTTCTTTCTTTCTTTCTTTCTTCTTTTTTATATTAAATCATAGCTGTGTACATTAATGCCATCATGGGGTACAAGGTGCTGGTTTTATACACAATCTGAAATATTTTCATCGAACTGGTTAACATAGCCTTCCCAGCATTTTCTTAGTTATTGTGTTAAGACATTTATATTCTACATTTGGTAACTTTCAGCTGTGCCCTCCTAAGATGCACCAGAAGTGTGGTTAATTCTATTGAAAATTATTTATTTCCTTAATGGTTTTATTTACCCATGGAGATAATTGGCCTACATTTATAACATAAATTTAAAATATTAAATTTTATTATATAGTACTAGAATTTGTTTTTAAATTTTTTTTTCTACTGGTTATATATTTTCAGAGTCTTGAGACTTAATATCTGGGATTTTTTCCAAATTATAATGATGATAGTAATAGGCATCATAACAATGGAAATGATAGAAATTATGTGCACCGAAGATACATTTTAAAATATGTAATCAGTGGTATTACATACGTACACATTTGAATGGGAGATAAGACTGCAGCAATTTTAAAAATAATTTTTTATTTAAGAAAGACTGGGATCAGCTCGGATTTCATGGCTGGAGTGTGAAGGGTTCCCCTGCCCCGGGGCTCACCAGCTGAAATCGGCGTCAACAGGCTGCACTTCTGAGTCTCTGGATGAAGTTGCTTCCATGCTCGCGAGGCCGTCGCAGAACTCTCGCCCTGGTCTTTGAGGGATGGGGTCGGCGGCCCCCCACCCAGACGGCGGAGGGGAAACCTCTCTGGGCCTTGATCGGGCTTCTTGCTCTTGCCTGCTCTCTGTCTCCCCCTGGAGGACGTTCTGGTGTGTTCACGGCTGCTGTCCCCGGGCCTGCCTGGCCATCCCCAGCTCCATCCCTTCCTAAGCACCGCGGCCTTCGTCCTGCCCGCAAAGCCCCCTTTGCTGTGTAATGCAGCATATGGTCCATTCCCGGCAGCTGGGCGCGGATATCACTAAGGGTCGCCGTGATCCAGCGCACAGCTGGTACCTTCCTCACCAAGAACTCCCACCCAGAACTTTTCTGTTTCAAACCCTATTTTGTTGTGTTGTTATTGTCAGTATGAAATGATAGTTGGGTTGGCATTTTCTTCCACTTCTCTTAAAATATCTTTGTTGCAAAATCTTAAATATGCAATTTTGAGTAATTATTATTTTTCTTTTTTTATTAAATCATAGCTGTATACATTAATGCAATCATGCGATACAATGTGCTGGTTTTATATACAATTTGAAATATTTTCATTGAGCTGGTTAACATAGCCTTCATGGCATTTTCTTAGTTATTGTGTTCAGACATTTATATTAGGGAGGGAAGGGAAGGGAGGATGGGTGGAGGGAAGGTAAATGGTGGGTCCACACCTACGGTGCATCTTAGAAGGGTACAGGTGAAACTTACTAAATGCAGAATATAATTGTCTGAGTAATTATTTTGATACAAACACAATGCCTTTGCATTATTGGAAATTTGAAAATGTTAAAATTGTCTTATAAAAATCCAGTAGATATGCTGCAATATGGTTACCTTGGTAAATATTTGTATACATATTTCCAAGCTTTTCCTACAGGTGCACATACAAATATATTTACATTCCATTTTAGGTTAATAACATTTAAGTTAATGTGATGTTAGTTTGTGTCATCTTTAAACATACTTCAAAAAAATCATGTATTTTTCTTTTTAGGGAAAGAGTCTCACTCTGTTGCCCTAGGCAGAGTGCAACCTCAAACTTCTGAGCTCAAGTGATTCTCCTGGGGAGCTGGGACTATACGCACCCACTGTGACATATGGCTAATTTTTCTATTTTTAGTAGAGACAGGGTCTCATTCTTGCTCAGGCTGGTCTCCAACACCTGAGCTCAAGCAATTCTCCAGGCCCCAGCCTCTCTGATTGCTGGGATTACGGGGGTGAGCATCACACCCCACCTACTTCAAAGTATTAATTGCTTGATATATTTCACCATAAAATACACAAAACTTTTGTCGATCATTTTCTTAATTTGGCTATTTGGATTATTTAAAAATGTTACCTATTTCATAACGATTTACAATGAATACTGTTGGATAGAAAAAAAACCGCTTTGTTTTCATATGAAGAACAATTTATCTGAATTTCTTAGCAATGAAAACAGGAGCAAATATTATAGCATTCTTTACATTTGGAAAAGCCGGGTCAGCCTAGAACAGTGGTGGCATATCCACCTATTTTTTGAGGGGGATGGGTTGTGAAACATTTGAACAGCTTTAAAGTATTTTTAGGTACTATCCATTTACCACACATGAAAGTCATCACCAAAGTAATCCTTACAAACTGTTAAATGTGGTGTTTAATTCTAGTTGATTTGACCTGAGTTTCTTCCATCTCTGAAACTCGTGTGACTCATGTGACCTAGGGTCTGCCAAGTCTGAAGTCCACAGGGTAAGCCAGGGGATCGGAAACCTAGGTCAGAGTTCAAGGTGCAATCTTGAGTTCAGACCCCACAGGGCAGGCTGGATCCTGCCCATTCAGACAGTTCCTATACTGAGGCTGAATTCTGTGTTCTTTGGGAAACCTCAAACTTCTCTCCTAAACCCTTCAGCTGATGAGATAGCCCCGACCCACCTAATGGAGGTATCAGATCTACTCAAAGTCCACTGATTTAAGTGTTCATCATATTTAAAAAATACTTACACAGCAACATCTACACTGGGGTTTGACCCAAAACTGGGAACCACAGCTTAGCCAAAGAGACTTAAAATTAACCATCACAGTGATTTTTCTGAAAACATTCAGCTCTCAATATGTTGTCTTTAACTAAATAATTGTCAATGACATTGTTACCCAGTCACTAGTCTCTTGCGTGATTAAGCTATTGTAATAATAAACTCCTGCATGGTGACTTAGTGAGAGACCTTAGATTAGACGTGTCTGAATTCCTAACTGCAAAGATCACCTACTATGCACACTCCTAATGTCTATTGGGGCCCCGACCAGAAATACCTTAAAAAATACCTATTACTTAGAAAACCTTGATATCCTTTTCTGTATCTGTTTATCAAACTGTGGCTCACATGCCAAATCCAACCCCCCATCTGTTTATGGAAATAATGTCTCTGTGGAACGTAGCACACTGGTTCATCTCAGGCTGTACCTGCAGGCTGATTCCTTGGCAGAAAGATCACGAGGTCGGCACATCTGGAAATACAGACTCACGGCGCGCGTACGGGAGAAGTGGCCAGGCCTGTTGTGCTGCTCTCTTATCTTACTTTCGAGCTCTGCCACACACACACCCCGACCCTGTCTCTCAGAGGGACCTCAGCTGCACCTCACCTGTTGGGGTCTAAAATGATACCTTTTACTCTGTCAAACATCATCTCAATCCCAGTGAAAGGATTAGCCTCTCATTAAAGGACTTTAGCCTTTCCTAATGTCTCTAGATATAAATTGATACTTTTTTCTGTCATCTTTTTGCCAAGGGCTCTGCAAATATATCAATTTTTGTCACTTATGCTGTGGCTTTATGATTAGTATAATTCCTTTCTCTCTTCTAGAAGGCATGCTTTACATACGGTCTGCTCACCTTGATGTTTCCTGCAGTTTCCCCTAGGTACCTTACTAAGTAGCTGAATACAATTTGTTGCATCAAATTAGACCCTATTAAACTGTACTGAATTACATTTTGTATCTGTTAGTAATTTTCTTGGCCTTTAAAAAAACATTTTATATAGATAATAGGAAAGCATTCTCTTCAGTTGAAGCAGATATTTAAAAGCTTTTGCTATAAACAGATACTAAATAGTTTGAGCTTTGCACACCATTAATATTCAATATCTCTGTTATAGATTTACTGAAAGTCCACTGATTTAAATGTTCATCATATCTAAAAAAATACACAGCAACATATAGATTTTTATTTTTTATATTTAAGAATGTAAAAAAAATCTCAAATTATGAGAAGTACAAAAACGGATTATGGGAGAATTTCAGCAATCAGAAGCAAAATGCATTCCTTCCTTGCCATGGGTCCACCACAGCGGGACGGCAGCAAGACCAAGGAACGAGATTTAGTGCTCAGAAGAGTGCAAGTGGAATTCATGTTTTCATGCTTATTGTGCTTTCAACATTCTAGTGCAGACATCTAGGACTTCAGGCTGTCTTTCTTTATAATACATTTTGTTTAACACATATTAGGGAAATCTCACATACACACACATATGTACCACATACACAGTTATTTATAAACCTATTAAGCATATTGTAAGGACTATTTTCTTCTTTCTAGGCATTTCAACTAAGACTCTAAGTAATAAACTTTTGTGTGTGTGTGTGTGTGTGTGTGTGTGTATAGAGACAGAGTCTCACTTTATCGCCCCCTGTAGAGTGCTGTGGCATCACAGCTCACAGCAAACTCCAGCTCCTGGGCTTAGGCGATTCTCTTGCCTCAGTCTCCCGAGTAGCTGGGACTACAGGCGCCCGCCACAATGCCCGGTTATTGTTCTGTTTTGCAGTTCGGTTGAGGCCGGGTTTGACCGTGCCACCTTCAGTATAAGGGGCCGGCACCCTACTCGATGAGCCACAGGCACCGCCTCTAAATAACAAACTTTTTTTTAATACTGAATTTTAAAAATTGACTGTAATTTGATTGAGAGGAGTGAGCTGCTGTTGACACTTTCTTCACTTAAAGGGAAATAGTTTTCTTCAAATACCAAAGCAGAAAGGCTGATTTCCACTTAAAGACGACACATTTGCCCCTACAACGTACTTTATAATTTATAACTACAGTGATTTACTTTTGCTCATTCCACTGTTTGTAGGTAAAGTATAGTTTAGTGCACTTGCCAGACCCTTTCTGGGGATCGCTCTGCAATGAATGACGAAGTCTGCCTCGTATTTTCCCTCAGGAGTTAATTGAGGTACTTACACCATTTGTAAACATTTACTTGGTATTCAGACGGGTTGACTTTTTCACTAATCATCAAGCATTAATTAGCAGTTTATATTATGAACACATACATAAACTGTTAGAAAAATTACTGCACAAAAGAAAATTTAAGAGGTGAGAATACAAATGCAATACAAGTAACTACCATACTCGAGAATGGCACTGGTGCTTCCAACGGCTCAGCAGGCCTGTGCCCCTGAGGTGCTCCGGGTACAGTTCTGCACATTTTCCTTCTTTCTTCAACATCTTCACTCTGGCTTCATCATGGTTGGTTACTTGGCTGAGAAACAAGTCCCTTTTTTAGATTCTAGCATCAAATTTTTAACTATCAAAAGTACTAATATTAAGAATTTTGCTGGGTGGCACCCGTAGCTCAGTGGGTAGGGCACCAGCCTCATAGCACCAGGGTTGGATAAAACAACAATGACAACTGCAACAACAACAACAAAAATAAAAAAAAAATAGCTGGGTGGTGTGGTGGGCGCCTGCAGTCCCAGCTACTTGGAAGGCTGAAAAAAAAAACAAAAAAGAATTTTGCTTTTTCCCCATGGATGATAATTTTCAGAAAAATACATTATGTAGAAATTGTAAAGATGGAGAAGTGATTGTGAAATTACACTCAGTTAAACAAAGGCTCAGATAAACATTTACAAGTATGATCAGTACTAAATTCATCTGAATCTTTTAGAAAGTATTGGGGTGACCAGGGCAATAGAACACATATTTTATCCAATTTAAAGATTGTATAATTTAAATTCACATGTCAACACTATGTTGAGTGGAATAGTCTAATTAAAAGTTTCATGATATCTATTGGGAAAAAATGAGGACACATTTAAAAAAGGAAATACATTTGAAGAAATTAAACAGTTTCAGGAAAAATTCAAATTCCTAAGTGACCCCAAATAAAAATCGATTAGGAAAGTGGAAGGGAGAAAGGAGAACACAATAACAGCACTCACAGCCTCTATGCTGATCTCATCGTCGGCCTTGAAAATTGCTAAAGAAGCACCACACAGCCACCCACACTTTACCCAGGTCTCATTGTCAGCCCGGGGATTGATAAAGTGTTGCATTAATTGTGGGACAGTGCTAGGTGCAGCTGTCCGTTACCACGCGAATCTCGTTTTTTCTCAAAGGCCTGTGCAGTGGATGTCTCATGGACAGGGGCACAAAGAGGGTTTGCTTTAGCTGCTCCATCTCTGAGCTGCCTACCAGGAGAAGGTGCTCACTTGGTTCTGAGAAAATGTTCTTTGGTCCTTAAATCTCTGACACTCTCAATAACTATTCATGCCAAACAGTACACACACTGTGCCCGCAGATACACACAACACATATGCTTCTATACACACACATATTTTTGTGTTACACACACATATAGGTTTCTCTATATACATTTTACCACTGAGAAGTATTTCGTATGGTCGTGTGGCAGGGACATTCAGGGCTAGCCAAATGATCACTTGCTGTTCTATACATACAAAAGTTTTGAGACAGACTGTGTTATGGTCCATTATTTCACTTCCGAGAAGCACATTTGACAGTGCCCTTTGTAACCCACAGTTATTAAAGCATAACTGTGTACAATAATGCATTTATGGGGTATAATGTGCTGATTTGAAAACACTCAAAGAAGCAGACAGAGGGGAGTAAAAACCGACGTTTCCCTGAGAGAGTTGAGGGATCCCTCCAAAAGATCCAACATCCGTCTTGCAGGAATTCCTGAAAGGGAAGAGGATGATTCCAAATCACAGATGCTCTACTCCGAGATTATGGAGGGGAATTTTCCGAGCATTGCAAGGGATACTGAAATTCAGAGAGCAGACAGTTTCAGAATCCCAGCATGACTCAATCCAAACAAAGACATTTGCACCAGAAGTATAAATGTTTATTAATTACTTTTCCAGACTCATTACCCACTCACCCCTTCATCCCTGCAATCTGGTCTCACACTCGCTGGTTTCACACTCCCAAAAATGCTTCTGTTCACACTGTCTGGTCCCCAGGGTCTGGTGGCCTTTCCCTACCACAATCATCACTTTAAATATTTGCACAACTGCACAATTTTTGAAAGATTATCCTTTATTTCAATTTTAAAACATCAGATTAAGGTAAATTCATTTTTCTCCATAGCACAAATTTTCTCCAAAATCTACATAAACATGAACCCCCACAAAGTCTAAGATTTTACATCGCTAAAACATTTTTAATCTTTTTTCTTTCATTTATTTCTGTTTATCCAATCAGAAAAGAAAAGAGTGGAGGTGAGTGGAAACTTGCACACTTTCTTCTTTGGAGGTGTTTTTTTTTTTTTTTTTTATTGTACAGAATGTTATTATTTTGGATGAGGATGCTTTCTGGGTAACCAGGCGGAGAAATGAACGATAAAAGGGTCCCCTTGCAGCACTTTGAAGTTAAAGTATTCTGTGTGTCATCAGGGGGTGCCTTTTTCTAATCTCTTTTCCATTTGGTTGACCATTTTCTGACACAGGAATTTGTAACTGAACCCCGTGTTCGCCGTTTGCAGGTAACCTCCCTTACCAAGGTGAGGACCTTCCCTGCTCCACTCACAATCATGTCCCTCAGCAAGGCTTCCCCCACCTTCGGGGCAGCTTTGGAATAAATTTTTGATTAACTTTTAGGCTTTCTCAGAGGTGAAATTAAATGATTTTAACCCTTTAAAAGGGGATTTTACATTTCTTCACTAAATTCCCTGGGTTAGTCTTTCCATTGAGTCTGGGGTCTGGTTATGCCTGGATGAAAATCCCTCCCACGACCGTCTGCCCGGCACTGAGCCCTCCCCAGAAGGCAGCGCTGGGTCTGCAGGTATCTATGAATAGTTTAGGCATTTTGTTTTGGAGGAAGAAGCTGATATTAAGTTTTAGTCTCTTCTATAATACAGGCTCAGTGCTAGTGAGTTTGTAAAGTTCTTAGGTGGATTTTCTTAAGCTTTCTGCTTATTCATTAGGAATAAAAATTCTGTACGAAATACAACCTCTGTTATAATTAATGACAATAAAATTTCAAGGCTGATGATCTAAAATGACTTTAAGAACCCACACAATCTAGCAGGAAAACAATAAAATAGGTATGTTGCATATTAAATATAATGTTATCTGAAACAGATTCTCAGCTAGACTTAGACTTTGATTCTCATGGGCACGTAAGTGGGAGGCTTCATTATGGAGAATGACAGGGTAATAAAGCACTCCGTATAATCTTGCTGTGTCAAACCACGCTGCAGAAACTCAAACTTACAAATTGCATGTGTCAGTCTTGTAGAGGTAGGTGTTAATCTTGATTGCACGAGTGTGAAAACATTTGACACACTTCCTTAACAAATGTATATTTTCCCAAGTGTCTGCTCAGCCATGGGAAGAAGGTTGCAGGGTTGTGTGGGCACAGGCCTCTGCTCTGAGTGACCCTCCCTCACAATACGGCGCCCACATTCCCGGGGTTTGCTGAGCTGAGTTTGAGCCGCCTCTCCCCTCGCTCCTTCCCCCCGTCACCTGCAGGTAGAGACACCAGCATCTGTCTTTTGAGCAGCTGTTCTTCCTGCTCCCCTTCATCTGCTCCTCTCTGTGCAGAAGCAAGAACCACCTCTAGACACAGATGTGTCCTGTCACATTTAAGATATTTCAAGGACTTTTTCTTGTGTGCAACAAATTAAATTTAAGCACCTTGTGAAAGGTATGAAAACCTTGGAAACCTGCTGCTGCCATCCCCGTTTCCCCTCCACCTTATCCTGCTAGCTTCTTTTTTGTTGTTGTTGTTGTTGTTTTGTTTTTTAGAGACAGAGTCTCACTTTCTCGCCCTTGGTAGAGCGCCTGGTGTCACAGCTCACAGCAACCTCCAACTCCTGGGCTTAGGCGATTCTCTTGCCTCGGCCTCCCGAGTAGCTGGGACCACAGGGGCCTGCCACAACACCCTGCTATTTTTGGTTGCAGTTTGGGCAGGGCCAGGTTTGAACCTTTCACCTTTGGTATATGGGGCCGGCACCCTACCCCCTGAGCCACAGGTGCCACCCATCCTGGTAGCTTCTTATTGCCATCACCCCACCAGGGAGGGTGAAGAGGAGCTTCTGTCCCTGGGAGTGGGGGACCCGAGCTGGAGCTGGCCGTGTACAGGGGTGAACAACACACATCTCCTTCCTCAGGCAGCTAACAGTTCCTGGAGGGAGTGTCCATCCAAAACACCCTAAAAGGTGTGTCCCCACGTACCCAAACCCAATTGTTCCTTGAGCTAACAGACTGGTGTTTGTTGCCTCAGGCCACAAGTAGCAGGAGGCAGAGCAGGGCGTGGAGGCTGCACTGCCCCGTGGGCAGTGGGCAGCTGGGGCTGGGCAGGGCCGACTGGGGCACGGCAGTTTCCCTCTCTCCCGCCTTGGTCAGGGGTGTGGACACATCAGTGAACACTCGTTCCAGGGATTTGGAAACTCGCTTTCTTTCTTTTATTGGTGCAACAGAAGCCTAGAATGTGGAGGGGAAACTGTCCGAGGCAATATCTTCACTGCGTATCATGGACTGAAGAAACTGTTTTGAAACTTGTTTTATTACACCCTTCATTCTATGTTTAAAATCAATTGCTGGCATAATTATCTCTGTCTTTCCGCTCTCCCCTGCTAACCCAAAACATAACATGTGAATGTAACTGAGCTAACTATGGGTAAAAATAAGTGAGCTTCAGTAGCAAGTGGAAGAAATTTCTGGATATTAGTTTTGACTTATTTAGAATGGTTGGAAATTAAATTTGGAAAATGATATGTAAGAAGAAAGAAAGCTGGGAAAATAACAAATGAGTTTGGAGAATTAGTGCCACAGGTAACTCTGCTTCTGTGGTGATTTTAATCTTAATAATTTTAAAAAAATAATCTTAATCTTTAGTTATGTTACTGAAAGACCATTCTTTTTCCTTGTATGTGTTTGTGTACAGAA
This sequence comes from Arctocebus calabarensis, assembly GCA_963573935.1. NCBI lineage: Eukaryota > Metazoa > Chordata > Mammalia > Primates > Lorisidae > Arctocebus > Arctocebus calabarensis. The sequence goes on along the minus strand of CAUYON010137134.1, from coordinate 40,559 downwards.
TGAGTCAATTTTATCCTTATTATTTTATTAATGAGAATAGGAATTTTTCATTGTTGTCAACTTGAAAATTGTTAGAGCATAAAATACACTGCACACATGGAATTGTTAGACCATAAAATACACTGCACAGATGGAATATTTTTATTTGTAAAAATAGTGTTTTGTTGGGCAGCACCTGTGGCTCAAAGGAGTAGGGCACTGGAGGTGGTGGGTTCAAACCTGACCCCCACCAAAAACTGCAAAAAAAATAATAATGTTTTGTTTGCAGAATAATTACTTAAGGAAAGAGGAATTTGCAAAACAGGGATAAACTGTAAATAAAATAAACTATAAATACTTTTAAAATTTTCTCATAGAACAAAGGAATATACCTTCACATGTTTAGCCCCTAGCTGTCATTCACAGCACAACAGAACACGTGTGAATGAAACCTCTGAACAGGTGGTTGTGATTTATGATGAGCATATTCCCAGCTAGATTAACCCAAGTCCCTTGGTTCACCCAGCCACCAAGGGAGGTGACATGATTGAGAGTGTGTGAATTGTTAGAATATTATGCATTAAAAAATATGGAGACTTTACCTCTTATGTTTACATGGATGGAGCTGGAAAATATTCTTCTTAAAGTATCTCAGGAATGGAAAAAAAATCCAGTGTACTCAGCACTACTTTGAAACCAATTTATAATCACTCTCACTTGCGTATGAAAAATGAAACACAACTGTAGCCCAGGATGAAGGAGGGACGGGGAAGGGGGGTGGGTTGATAGCGGGAGGGTTAGTGGGGGGACCACACCTAAGGAGCATATTCCAAGTACAAGTTGGATCTATCAGGTGTAGAACACAAATGTCTTAACGCTGTAATTGGGTAAATGAGGTGAAGGCTATGTTGATTAGTAGGATGTAAGCACTCCAATTTGTACAAATGATCAACACATTGAATCCCATAATGGCATAAATGTATTCATGATCTATGTGCAAATGACTTAATAAAAAAATAAATTAGAAAAATAATTATTTTAGAGGAGCAGTTCTCAACTTGTGGGTTGTGAGCCCTTTTTAACAATGAAAATACCTTGTGGCATTAGGAAGGTTGAGAACTACTGTTCCAGAGTGTCTTAAATTCTGTCTCTAAAAAAAAAAAAAAGAGTCTCATTTTGTTGCCCTCCGTAGAGTGCTGTGGCAACACAGCTCACAGCAACCTCCAACTCCTGGGCTTAGACAATTCTCTTGCGTCTGCTCCCAAGTAGCTGGGACCACAGGCACCACCACAACGCCTGGCTAGTTTTTTTTTTTTTGTTGTTGTTGTTGTTTGATGTGTGCCAGGTTTGAACCCATCACCCTCCATACATGGGGCCGGCACCCTACTCACTGAGCCACAGGTGCCGCCCCTTAAATTCTCTTCTGTTCAATGAATTCGTTGTTAACTTGATATTCCTAATCTTATATTATGTTTTAATCTTTAACAACAAGTTAGCCATAGAAGTCTTATTTTTTTCTTGTCCTTATTTGATTTTAAATTGCCTGAGATGCATGCATAGATTTTAAGTGGTATAGCAAGTGTGGTGTCCCTTTACAGGGTTTTAAATTGTATTATGTGATGACAACCATCTGCTCAGCATCTCATTTATCTTCTCCGCTGAAGCAACTTGAAATTAAAATTGACAGTAATGCTCTTCTGCAGACACTTACCCAGGAAGCAAAGTGGTGTGTATTTCTGCTGATGAGAACAGAGTATCTTAATACGCAGTACTTTTATATTTAATTAGAATGCTGTACAGTACACTCTGTAAAAATAAAGTGATGCTGCAGACAAAATACAGATCTAATCAAGGAAATGGTATGGGTAGTTGAGAAAACTTCAACTCCATTACAGAATATTAAGCAGGAAATATGAAAATCTAGATTTCTTAGACCAGTATAGGAGCCACTTAGGATTCCAATGGTAGAAACTCAGATTATCTCATCTAATTAATTACTTTTATTAGTAAGGAAATTCAAATAAATGACTTCTTCCCACATCACTAAAAGCTGTATGAAAATAACCCTGAATTTGAATTTAGAATGACTGGCTTTCAATTCGTACCCTGTGGCCTCTTAGTCTGATATAATTGGGAAAATATATTTAACCTCCTTACATCTGCCTGATACTTTGTCAAATGGGGTTTGTTTAGAAAATTAAGCAATGTAGGGTGTGAAAATTTGTTTAGCAGCAAATAACATATTAAGTAAAATGTTGAGACTATTTACAGAGCTGGAATGCAGAGCCTCTCTCTCGGCCTGAGTTACTTTCACGATAGCGGGCCCAGAGCCACGTTTGAGGAACCTCAGAGCCAGGTTGAAGTTGACAAGGAAATCATTGAAATGTGACATGCAAAACAGGATTTTTAAAATTATAGATCAGCATGCAATTGATGTATGTTGTTAAAATTAAGTTTGACTCCTTGTTAATCCGTGCTGGCAGACAAGAGCAAGTCGCCCCAGGAGGGATTGGTAGATGGACAGTGGGCTGTGCCGCATGGTGTGCTCTGAGTGACCAAGGGGTTCTGTCCCTCTGCTGCCAGGGGGTGTCTGAGGTGATGGGTGCGTTTCCCTCTGGGAATTTCCCAGGAGTTTGACTTGCTCCTGGGTCACCTTGCACTCCGGTTCAGGACATGCTGAAAGTGGGACTCCTGCTGCGGAACCCCCTGCGGCGGCCTGTGTGGTGACTTACACTTGTGCATATTCCTCGGCTCAGCTCTGTGGCCCCTCCCCCAGGGTTGTCCCAGATCTGCCCCCCAAGTGCACCTGCTATATGTCACACTCTGTTCGAGAGTCTGTTTCCTAAAACATCTTGTTCCATAGCAGCCGTAAGAAGCAAACTCCAAAATGGGATTTTGGAGCCCTATCACCCACTAGCTCTCTGGCCTCCATTGCAGGTGCCAGATAAAGTACGGACAGCCCTTGGTGTTGCAGAAGCATGACTGACCTGGCACCACTGTTGATGAAGAGCCATGGAACACAGGTGTCTGAGAGGCACGAGGGAGCGGTTCCTGTGAATATTCTTGAACGGGATGTCTGTTGCAGGGTGTATGACACTTGGGAGAAAAGAATAAGGCTGAGGATAATTTTCAATTTAAGTCTTCCTCGGAAGCTTAAAAAGTTATCCTTCCCTGACTTAACTATAAGGGTAGGTGAGACCCAAAGAAGGGGAAATTCTCAACCCCAGAAAAGTTCCTGCATGGAATCCAGAGCTGTGATTTGGAAAGAATTCGACCTGACAGCCTTGACTATGATATTGGGATTGATGAACTTGAGGACTTTAGAATTATAGAGGTGCTCTGAAATTGGTGGTTCTGCAGAAGTAGCTTCCTCCTCTGTCAAACACCACTGCTTCCAGCTTCCCTGTATGTCACATGTCACTTCTGACACCACTTGTCAGGGCCTAAGACTGGCCAGGTCTCAGGTCCAGCTTAACTAGGTTCCAGACATGGACCACTAAGTGACCTTGCTCAGATACAGTTTCTCTTAGGTGCCTGAGGGCTATCTACTTTAGCTGGAGAGAGAGACAGAGAGAGAGAGAGAGAGAGAGTCTTAGAGAGAGTAAAGCAGTCTTCTTAGATAGATAGATCTTAGTCTTTAGCAGAGCTTGGTGATCTTCAGCAGAGAGACGCCGACCTGGAGTTCTGCAGGCAGGAGAGGAGACAGAGTCAGAGTAAGCGGGTCCGTGATAGAATCCCATGCTCCCGACTGCCTTCTCCTCCAGCCTAATATAAGGCTGATCTCGTGCCTCTCAACAGCACAGGTGTAGAGACTGCCAATTCACCAATGCTCTCATCTCGCGAGCTCTCGTGCTTGTTAAGAGAGCTAAATCCCTCTCCATGCCCTTTCCACCTAGGTGTTCCATTATTGAGCTGTACAGGTATTTCTTACAACTCTCACTCCTCCCAGCCATAGGCTATATCGGCTGCAACACCTGTGGATGACAAAGAGACCTGTGCTTGCCTGACAGTGAGCACCCCTCAAGGCCTTTTATCCTTCTCAGCCTCTGCCTGTCAGGCCAATAGCTAATCTGGGAAGTGCTGCTTTTGCTAAGGGAATAAAGAGGTCCCATACCTCTTTACTCTTAACATGTAGTAGCTTATATGTGCCGGCAACGCTCAGACAAGTGTGAAACCAGATCCTGAGGGTGATAAATGTGGAGTACACATTTAGGTAAAGGAGAAGTTACAGAAATGGCATGTTTGAAAGATGAGTATTTAACACTTTTGCAAAGAATCTTAGATGCTCCTAAAACATGCTAGGGTGGAAGTCTATACAAAGTAATAACCTCACTTAAGTAAAATAGAAATGTAAGAACTTTTAGGAAAAAATAGCAGAAGAGAAGAATCAAAAGACTTAGGGAAATTACCCCACTAGAATATTTTTATAGCACAAGACTGAAAAGCCTACAGGTTGACTATGCCCTGTAGGCGACTGCAGAGAGCAAATTCTTATAAAGGATGTTGTGGTGGGAAAAGCTCCCATTCACTGAGAGATTTAGTGATTGCTGGTCTCTTCTTGCTGGAATGATGGAGGAGAGGGCTTCACATCCCCGGGCTCTCTATAATGCCAGGCATTCCTGAGATAATAGGAGCCGGGTGCGGAGTTTAAATGCAGGCACAAGGTGAACACCATCATCATAATGAGCAGCGAGGCCTTGGTGGCAGCTGACCTGAAGAAAATCACAGAGATGTTTAATAAAACATGGTGCACTCAAGGGCAAGATGAGTGGGCGGCCAAGAAGAACAATGCACAAGTCATACAATAAAAATTCAATCAAGAAAGGGCATTTGAGCTTCACTATATAAAAGGTTTGAAAGTTTTCTCTCTTGTCTTCACAGCAGGAAAAAAGAAATGAAGATCCACAACTTTTCTTAGCCCTATTATAAAATTGAAGTCACTGGGCAAACTGCCACCCTCAAAGTTCAAGATACTGTTGAACTCAGAGGAAGACAGCCGAGATCTCGGCTTACCAGGAGCAGAAGCTGCTAGAGACAGTTTTGGTATGAACACTCCAATAATGATTCTGATGAATGCTGGAGACTTGGTGTTTAAAAACGCCTGGGGGTCCAGTGTGGGTGGGGGCACACTTCCACATGTTTTACCTCCAGGGGTCCCTATAGGTTCTCACAGGAAAAATCAGGAAAATATCCCTTCCTCTTCTGGGAATGGGAAAGAAGGGAAACAATCTTTCTCTGTGACGAAGAACTGTCCTATAAGGAAAATTATCCTTTGCCAGGACCTCACCTGACATAGGTAAGAGATGATAAAAAAAAAAACTTCATGGGATTTCTGATAATAAAAGAAAAAAACTTCATGGGATTTCTTTGCAGTTTTTGCCCTGGCCAAAAACTGCAAAAAAATAAAAAAAAGATAAAAAATTAAAAATAAAGTTTGCTTTAAAGAAAGAAGACAAACAAAAACTTCAGCCTTTCTAACCTTTTTGTTTCATATAAGGGGGGAAAATTAGGCTAAGAAATACTTCTGAAGATCACGGCTCAAGGTTGAAGGCTCACTTTAAAAATGAGATTTCAGTATCATCTTGTAAGAACACTGCCCTCTCAGCACCATACCACGTCATTAAACAGCCCCAGTGTAAAACAGTGGATTGTAGCCAAGAGAGCTGCAAGACACAGACTCTATTTAAGAAGTAGTTTTTAGGGAAACCTGTAGACAGCAGTGGAAAATAAATAAGTACAAATAAGAAAATGAGGAGTAACTAAACCCTCTAGAACCTATGGCTACAGCAAACACTAAACATAGCAAAACACTTAGCCAGAATATAATAAAACCTGCCAATGAAAGCCTTAATGCCTCATATCTTGTTACCTGACACATTATGAGAAGCTTTAAATAAAAGATTACCAGGCAGGCAAAGGAAAAATATATATATGTAGTCTGCAGTAACAAAGCAAGTAGCATAAGCAGATTAAAACACGATATATATGTCTGAAGTCATCATTTAGAAAATTTAAAATTACTATGATAAATATATTAAGTGTTCTAATAAAAAAATAGAAAATGTACAAAACAGATGGATAATTTAACCACTGATCCAAGAGCTCAGAGGAAACTAAGCAGGATAAACACCCCCCAAAATCCCACTTAATCATAGCATACTCACAATAGGGTTCAACGTATGCTGTGGCTATTTGGGGTCTTTTGAGATTCCATACATGTTTTAGAATTGCTTCTATTTCTGTAAAAAGTGCCATTACATTTAATTTATACATCATCTGCATAATATAGACTTTTTAATAATACAATTAATTAGTCTGATCTATGAACATTGGATATGTTTCCATGTGTTTGTGTCTCCATAATTTACTTTTCATTTTCATTAATATTTTATAGTTTTCAATGTACAAATCTTTTACTTCCTTGGTTAAATTTATTTCAAAGAACAGTAGACCTCTAAGTTGACCACTAAAGGGACTGGTCAGCATACAGAGATGGTCAATATAAGGAACAAGGAGTATTGTACTGATATGTACATGTGGTGCATGTCCATCTATGAAAATTAGCACTGTGCACAGCCCATGTGTGTGTGGGGAGATGGGAATGAGTCCAGCTGGACCACAGAGAGGGTCACCAGGAGGCAGCCACTGTAGGAGTGGACATCAGGTCCCAGACACTGAAGAATGGGGGAGGCACACAACTGGACACAGGTGTGACAAGACTGGACACCAGCTGAGAGTGAAATTTCCATCAACAAGGTGCCACAGGAGGAGGAAAATGTGAGAAAACACCCTGTTCTGTCCTCCAGGTAAACGCAAGTGAACAGTGAAGAGATCTGATACATATTCAATCACACATTTCAGTAACTGCAGTGTCTTCATAAAAACATGCCAATGAAAATTTCCAGACTGTAAGCAAAGAGACAAGAATAGAAGACACTTTTTAACCATATAAACACAACTGAGTTGAAAAGAAAAGGACATTTTGTTCCCAATTCTATTTAAGAGATCCACTAAATTTCTCCATATCCTCACCAGAATTCATTATTTTTTTTTGTCTTTTTGATAATTCTGAGGTGAGGTGATGGCTTACTATGGTTTTTATTTGCATTTCCCCGATGATTAGTAATTTTGAGCATCTTTTTCATATGACCATTGTTAATTTGTATGTCTTCTTTTGAGAAATGTTTATTTAGATTATTTGCCCATTTAAAAAAAATTAGTTGTTTCCTATTGAGTTGTTTTAGCTTCTTATATATTCATGTTATTAATTCTGTGTGGAGAGTTCACAAATATTTTCTCTTATTCTGTTGGATGTCTCTTCATTTTTGTTTCCTTTGTTGTGATAATAATATTTCCTTTATAGCACAGAATTTTTTCTACCTTGATAAATATTTTATGTACATAGCATAGAAAAACATGTACTGTGCTGGGGAGACATTTGTCTTCTTCAGAGAAGGTTCTATTCATATCTCTCATGAATGGTAGATAGGATTGTTTGCTCATTTTTCATTGATTAATTTGAGTAGATTAATCATTATAGATTCTAGTTATCAGCTCTTTGTCAGAATTTTGTCAGATTCATACACCACAAATATCTTTTCCCATTCTGAAATGTCTTTTTGCTTCACTTGTGTTGGTAGCTGTGCAGAAGCTTTTCAGCTTAATTAAGTCTCATTTGTTTATTCTGTTGTTGTAATGGCCACTGAAGTCTTTGTCATAAAATCTTTCCCCAGAGATAAATCCACAGCTAATATCATAATGAATGGAATAAAACTGAGAGCTTTCCCACTTACAACGGGAACCAGACAAAGATTTCCTCTATTGACTTCAACGTAGTTCTGGAAGTTCTATCAACGTAACCAGGCAAGAGAAGAATACAAAGGACATCCAAATGAGGGTGGAGAATCCAACATCATCAAGAGTTTTTACCACACTTTCTTCTAAGAGTTTCATTGTTTCATATCTTAGATTTAAATCTTTTATTCATCTTGAGTCCATTTTTGAGTGGTGGTGAAAGGTGTGGGTCAAGTTGCAGTCTTTTAAATCGGTTATCCAGTTCTCCCAGTACCATTTGTTGAAAAGGGATTCTTTTCCCCACTGTATGCTTTTGTTTGGTTTGCCAAAGATCAGATGGCTATAAGAGACTGGTTTCATATGTCCATGTCTCTATCTTTGTGCCAATACCATGCTGTTTTGATAACTGTGGACTTGTAATATAGTCCTGACATCTGGTAGAGTAATGGCTTTGTTTCTACTACTAAGAACTGGCTTGACTATATGGAGCTTATTTGGGTTCCATACAAAACAAAGTACTATTTTTTTCCAGTTCTTTACAGTATGTTGTTAGTATTTTAATGGAGATTTCATTGAATCTATAGTTTACTTTGGGTAGAATAGGCATTTTAACGAAGTTGATTCTTCCCAGCCAAGAGCATGGTATGTGCTACCCTTTGTTAATGTTTCTACTACTTCTTTTCTTAGGGTTTCATAATTCTTTTTGTAAAGATCCTTCATGTCTTTTGTTAGGTATGTTCCACTTTCTTTGAAGCTACCGTAAAGAGAATTGTGTCCTCAATTTGCTTCTCAGTTGGCTTTTTGGCATATACAAAGGTTACACTTTTGTGGACATTGATTTTGTACCCTGAGACATTATTGTATTTCTTGATCACTTCCAGAAGTTTTGTTATTGAGTCTGTGGGTTTCTCTAAGTATAAGATCATATCATCAGCAAACAGTGAGAGTTTGATCTCCTCTGCCCTCATTTGGATGCCTTTTATATCCTTCTCTTACCTGGTTGCATTGTCTAAAATTTCCAGAACTATATTAATAGTAGTTACAATAAAAGACATCTTTGTCTAGTGCCAGTTCTAAGTTGGAAAGCTTTCAATTTTCCTCCATTCAATATGATAATAGCTGCATGTTTGTCATAGATGACTTCAATTAGCCTAAGAATTGTACCACTTAAGAATTGTACCACCTTTCTTAAATGTCCTTGTTAGGAAAGGATGCTGAATTTTATTAATTTTTTTTTCTGCATCTATTGAGAGGACTATTTGGTCTTTGTTTTTACTTCTTTTGATATGGTGAATTACATTTATGGATTTGCGTATGTTAAACCAGCCTTGCATCCCTCGGATGATACCTACTTGATTGTGATGTATAATTTTTTTAATGTGTAGCCGCAATCTATTAGCTAAGAGTATTAGTGGAGTATTTTTGCATCAATATTCATTTGTGAAATTAGTCTTTAGTTCTTCTTTTTAGTTGGTTCCTTTCCTAGTTTTGAAATAAAGACCTCATTGAAATAAAGACCTCATAAACACCTCATAGAATGTGTTATGAAAAGTTTCTTCCTTATCAATGTTTTGCAATAGGTTTTGCAATGTAGGTACAAGCTCATCTTTAAATGTGTGATAGAATTCTTTTCTTTGTTCTGATTCATTCATCTTACTTTTTAATTTTCCTCTTTTTCTGGGGGTGCTTTCCCTTGCCAAGAGCAGGGTCTTCAGTCTCTGTTCATACTGCATTTTTCCTCTTCTGAAATACCTATAATTTTCATGTTTGAATGCTTTGTGAAGTCCCATAATTCTCTGAGCAAACATTCTTTCTCTTTCTCTCTCTTGTTTTCTGCCTCTTTAACTACCTGTGTTAGCTCAACAGCTCTGAGGTTTTTTCTTCTGCATGGTCTAATTTGTTGTTGTTACTTTCTACCACATCTTTTAGTTCTCTGACTGATCCTTTCATTCCCTTAAGTTCCACTATATCCTTCCTATATTCTTTATATCTTTTATCCCTTATTTGGTTCTGTTTTTGGATTTCCTTTGGTTGTTTTCTCCTTCCTCAATAATTTTCTTCTTTGCTTTTACCATCCATATTTTATATTCCCTTTCTATCATGTTTAACATTTCTTTATAGGTGAAATTCTCTGCAGTGGCTACCTCAATGTGCAGAGTGTTGCTCTGTTCTGATTTTTCATGTTGCTGGTATTTTTCTGTTGGTTCCTCCTCATGAGTATTTTCTTCTGGCATTTCCTTCCTCTACTTTTTCCTTTCACTTCCTTTTTCTCTTTAAATTACCTTGTCTCTGTGCTTAGGTGTTGAAGTATCCTTTTGGTATAGGACCAAAGGAAGAGAAGAGTGAAGAGAAAGTGAGAAAGGATAGAAAAAGAGTAAAGAAAAATAAAAGCAGGTTAAAAGAAAGATTGACAGAGATAAGAGAAGAAGAGAGAGAGAGAGAGACAGAAGTAATAGTGGTGTTCAATAAGGTGCTTTGATCCACAGCCATAATTTTCAGCCTCTGGATGGGGTGTAGGGGTGGGTGCTTTGTGATCAAGAGCTGTTCCTCCCACGCAGCTCTCCCACAATGGCTACACCCAGCCACCAACTGACCCACGATGTCTGTAGCTAACCAGCAGCTGAATGACTAGAGCTCCATTCTGCCTGGTGACTCAATCCCTGACCCTGGTTCCAGATCACTCACTCACCACAGCACTCTCAAGGTAACTCCAGAAAGTGCCCAAGTCCAAAAACAAAGGCCTCCTCTGTCTTAAAACCACCACCAAACCCACTGGCCTCTGCTGGCATTCAAGCACTTGCCTTCTGTGCTGGTTTTCCACTGCTCCCAAAGTTTTCATTGGCTCCTGATGCCTTCCTGTTCCTCTGAAGTGGTTTCTGGGTACCCCCCCCATCCAGAGGTGGCTGGAGTCCTTTCTACCCATCTCACCACAAGTGGTTGCAAAGAGATGTCTCTAGTCTGCTATCTTGCTCCACCTCCCTTTGATATTTTCCTTGATCTTTCTTTGGGTAACTGTCTAATTAAATCTGGTATAATCTTGGATGAGGCCTGTGGTTCAAAGGAATAGGGAGGCGGCCCCATTACCAGAGGGGCCATATACCCAGCCTCAGTCCAAATATTAAAAAAAAAAAAATTTGGTATAATCTTTTCTTTTTCATCTGAGAAGTTTATTTAAAATTGTTCACAATGCAGTTGTACTGATGATAAATTCCTTTACCATTTTACATCTTTTCAAGTCTTTATTTTAATTCTGCATTTTTTTAAAAATTTATTTTGGCTGGGGCTGGGTTTGAACCCACCACCTCCAGTACATGGGGATGGTGCCCTACTCCTTTGAAGCACAGGTGCCACCCTAATTCTGCATTTTTGAAAGACTATGTCTTTGTGTATAGAGTTCTAGGTTTACAGTTTCTTTTATTTTTGTCCTGTCTTGGTATTTTTAAGATGTTACTGACTTTTCTTGCATAGATTTGCAGTTTATCACAGAAGGGCAATTCTTTTTTTTTTTTTTTCAAGTTTTCAGAAAAAAAAATATGCATTTTAATGTGGAATTAGTGATAGGAAGTACCTGGTTTGCATTAGGCAATTCCTCAGTCTTTGCCTACTTGAAGTATGGGTACCATTTAGGATACCATTGAGAACTTTTCATCAATTGAATAACATGAACAGATCACATCTGCCAATCAGGAATATAATTCTTACAGCCATTTGGAGGAACAACAATGAAATTCCTGATGTTCGTATTTGAGATGGGTGAACCTTGATCAGAAAGAATGTGGGCCCTGGGCACAAGAGCAGGTCTGGGAAGGATTTGGAGCTGGAAAATTTGCCTTGGAAATCCTGGAGTTGCTGCATGTTTGGAAGACATAGGGTGGTTCTAGGGGAAAAGCTCATGTACCTCTTTTTTATTCAGTAAGAAATTATTTTAACATTTTAGCAGCTATGCCTTAACTGTGCTTGTTACAGAATTTGAGCCCAGTGAAGCAGTGGCCAGGAGAGGACAAAATGTAAATGTGGTTTAATAGCAACTAAGCACATCTAAGAGTCCTGAGTAAATACCTATTTCATTCTACATCATCTTTGGACTACATATAAAGATTACAGGATCTTTTTCTGCCTCCTTTTTCATATAAGATTAATGCCTTTCCTGATGTCAGTAGATTACTTAAGATACTACACACACATCATTATTCAGACCTCAAGTATTTACATGAAAGCCCTCTAATTTGATCATTTTGTTGGAAATCCCAGTAGGGAAAATTAAAAAATAGAAAGCTTGCGATATAGCTTGCATACTACATAAACATACACATCTTGTATTTCCTGGGTTTTAAGGAAAATGAAGGGCAGCACCTGTGTGGCTGATTATTCTAGTCACAACTCTGCCAAGTTTTAATTGAAATTTTGTTAAAAGATAAAGGTTGTCTCATGAAGATTCATCACACTAAAAGGCTGTTTCAGGAGTTCATGATGTTCAAAACCTATTAGAGTTTTGTCCAGAAACTGTCAAAGTAGTTTACATCATATTTGGTAATCTTGATGGCAAATTCCCAGTATACTGTAAGATTTGTTCATTGCCAGGATCTGTGGACTTGAATTAAAAAAAAAAAATTCTATTATTTTAAACAACACTGTAGGGCTTGTGGCAAATACTTCTGCAGGATATTAGGGACAAATTATGAACCCCCTTGCTCCATTTCTGAAGATCTTCCCTTTCAGGGACCTAACAGCCACATCAACACTAGAAGCATCTTCCCTAGAATCATTTCATGCCAGATAGTAACCGTACTTAGCAGCTGTACCTTCTCAGAACTATGACATAAAAAAGGATAATAGCTTCCAAGATCACCAAAATTAGTATAGTTTTCTAAAAGCTCCTCAGAATCTCTGGCTCACACTCGTAGACAGCCACGTTCCTAGATGGTGCCGTGTGCTGCAGAGACAGCGTGCTGGGATATCTTGTGCTCTTTCCTCATTTCATTTCCACCCTATCCTGTCCTATTTTAGTTTTTGATTTGTAGATTCTACAACGTTTTTGTACAGTTGTTTTTATTTATGTGTTAATTAGGTTTCCACTTTTTACCTTCACAGAATTTAAAAGGCTTAAAATTTAATAACAATAATAAAGTTTAAGATAAGGACTAGAAACAAAAACCACGTAAAGCATGAACGAAGATAAAATGAGAGATACGTTGTAAATGAAAATTAAAAGCTTTAAAAACGTTTATCTGCTCATAACTTCCTATTGCTTTAAATCCTTACAAGGTATTTAAAAGTTATAAAGTCTATCAGAATTCTGAGATTTTTTTACAATGACCATGATCTCTTTGGCTGACTGGTTTGGAAAGGGAAGAAAAGAACATCCAGATAGAGGCGCCCTTGAGCTGTTACCGTAATATTCAGCGCCTGCATTGATGCGGAGGAATGAAGCCGGCAGTCAAGGCAGAGAGGTGGTGTGGGAAGGACAGGAGAGTCATACGAGTGCACAGCCCGGGTTCCACAGCCTGGACAGAGGTCCCGGCAGTGAGGGGACGTCACTTCATCTTGTGGGGTTCTCAGAACACATTTTGAGCAGTGAAGCACCAAGCTGAAAATACAATTTATTCACATTTTTTAATGTACCCAGATAACAATTTTCATATGTGTCATTTTCTCAACTTTTTGGTTTGTTTGCATCACTGATTGCCATTAAGGCCAAAGTTTTGGATATCACCTCTGCACGTAACTTTAAAAAAGAAGTTATCTACACACACACACACACACACACACATACATGTGACATCTTTATACCTATGAAACCAAAATTTCGATCTTTCCATCAAATTATTCTGTGAAAAGGATAGCAGATTAAAGGAAGCTAAAAATATGTACAACTAAATTTAACATGTGATCATACAATGGCTCCTAAACTAGAGAAAAAAACATTTTTTCGTTGCTATAAAGGACATGAGTAAGATAACTGGCAAAATATGAATATCCAGAAAGTTACTAACAGAATTTTCAGCAATGATGGACGTGATGTTCGTCTGTGCTCTTCAATACGACAGCCACTGATGAGTGGCTTATATGTGACTGACAACGTGAATTTCTAATTTATTTAATTTTTTTATGGCGTTTTTGGCCGGGATTGGGTTTGAACTCACCACCTCTGGCATATGGGGCTGGCGCCCTACTCCTTTGAGCTACTGCCGCTGCCCTAATTTATTTAATTTTAACTACTTTAAATTTAAATTGCCGAATGTGGCTATTGGGTAACATAGTGGACAGAACAGGAAAAGTCGATTTCTTGATTTGGATAATTATACACTGTTTGAGAGAATGAGCTTATTTTTAGGAAAAACACTCTGTTTTTAGAGGTTCAGCAGTATCATGTGATCTTTCTTGTGTAGCTCTCTACTTAAATCTGGTATAAGCTTGGGTAATACCTGTGGCTCAAAGGAGTAGGGTGTCAGGCTCCATATACTGGAGGTGGTGGGTTCAAACCCAGCCCCAGCCAAAGAAAAAAACCTAAAATTTTCCAGAGAAAAGAAAAAATAATTAAGCAAACATAGTAAAATGTGAATATTTGAAGAATCTGGGTGGTGTACTATTTTCGTAACTTTTTTGTAAGCTTAGTACTATTTAAAATTTAAAGTTAAAAAGAGAAAAGTAATAGTTACATAAGATTTATTTGCAACTATAAAAATATTAACCAAGTTGCTATTTATCGCTATATTTTTTTACTTGGTTTTTGAAATGTGAGTGTTCAAGTATTAATTCAGTTTTGGTTAAAAACAACTCCTCCATCATTCTACGAACAAAATTTCACTCTCTGACCACAGGCATATACAAGGCAAAGCTCCTGTAAATGTTTACAGTTTGTGGAGAAGGGAAGAGCATACAACTCAGATTTCAGCTTGAGTCCTGAATATTAAAAACAGCAAAGTTATTTGAAAGTTAAAATGATTGAGGAAAGCAGGAAAAACCATCGTGGCGTCTCTCTGAGGGGATGGGATCTATACCGTCATTCTCACAGAATAAAATGGAAAGCTAGATAAGGATTATTATCTTTAGAAACATAATCAACTAAAAATATCTCATTGTGCCCATTTGTGATCAATCGAATCTTAATGATAAATAATACAAAAGTTGAACAGAAAACTTGGAAAATAAAGAAAAGCATCTAGGTTAATTTCAAATCAGATTTCTTTTTCCATATACTACTTCATCCTGTATAATCAGGTTTTAACCATCACTTCATGAAGTGAAAGTACTCTCAGAAAGATTTATAATTGTACTTTTCAGTAAATTCAACAACAACAAAAAATATTTTTTTCTGCTACAGATGCATAGTTCTAATTGTTCGACATTTTGACAGAGGTCTCTGAGAAGATGTGAAAATGAGCGTGTGTAAAAGAAGGAAGGACTTCCTGCCCAGTCTGGGTCTCACCTGCTGGAGTTTTCAGGGAGCCACCGGCCCCATCTCTCGGTCCTTCACCCACGGTGGCAAGTGTGTCTCCGGGACCTCTCATCTCCTCCTCACCTGCTATGACCATATTTAAACAGGTCTTCCCGATTTTATACCATTTACAACAATTGCCTGAGTCTGTTTCCTTCCCGCACACTAGTCTACATTGCCCTCATCTGAGATGGATGCTGCCCTGCCTTCTCAACTCTTTTCTGCCTGACCATTTGGGGCCCTTGGTTTGCTCAAAGCGAGTGACACCAGTGGACTCATAAAGGTCAAGGTGATTCACAGCAGGCTTCAGGCTCTGCATGGTCCATGGTGGAGACATCTGCAGCCTGCACTGACCAACGCCTGTGAGCTTTTGTTTCTCACATTCCCTCTTCACGTGTTTTTTCTTTATTTTCTTTCTTTGGTCTATAATAAACTTTACATCTTCCTTCTCTTTTCTAAAGTACCATTCCCACCTTTCAACAAACCTTACAGACCGCAGCTCATGTCACTCAGCTACCCTCGGAAACCCCCAAACCTTCCCAAACTGATTAGACTCCGTTTACGCTCTCACAGATCTCCTCTCCAGGTGTAGTTACCCATTTATTCTGTAACTTCAACGTGGTGTGGACTTATTCAACACCTTCTTCATTTGTTTACAAGCTGTCTTGTTCTCCGTACCAGGCAGAACAATCAGCACCATGGCCACCATACATGGATGTGATCACTCAGTCACTGTTATTAGAAGAATTGCAGATGGAGAGATGAATGAAAAAGGAAGCAGAAGATGAAATTTCTGATGAAATAGTGGTTATTTGGGGAGACAGAGAAGTCAAGTCCATTTTTATTTCTGGCCTAACATATTCAAAAACATAATTTATTGCACATGAGGCAAATTATAGTCATGCATGACAAATGTTCCATCCTTATTAATAATGTTCAACGGCTTGCAAAATCTTAGGAAAATCCATGGAGTATTCAAACCCTGAAATATATATGCTCACAATCCATAGAGATTTATACCAAGTGATTAAATATTTCTAAATATAAATCAAGTTTTGACTCACAAAACTGCTCAAAAGTATGCAGAAAGCAGTACCAACAGCACAAGTCCCAACTTGGAGGAGGTGATCCCACAGAGCACAGGACTAACTAATACGCATCTTTATTTTTAATGCTCAGGCAAAGGGACCACAAGTGCGCACCCTAATTAAATGAGTAATTCTTAATAGAATCCTCAAAACTCAGTTGCAGTTGCTGTTTCTGAAAACTTCGGCCTCATAACTTATAAGTAGATTAATCATTCCACAGTAAGCGCCATATGTACCATTTTTGAATTTAAGTTTCAGGTAGGTACTACGAAGGGCAGGGTTCATTGTCTGTTTTGTTCACAATTATTTCACCAGTACCTGGAACAGTTGCTGTTTACTGGATGAAATTATTTAAATTCATGCTTGTGTATCTATGGGCATTTGCTCATATAGTATGCACTTATCACATATGTGCTCACTTTGGCAGCACATACACTAAAATTGGAACAATACAGAGAAGATTAGCACGGCCCCTGTGCAAGGATGACACGCAAATTCATGAAGCATTCCATATTTTGAAGAATGGCAAGATCAGGCGGCACCTGTGGCTCAAAGGAGTAGGGTGCTGGTCCCATATGCCATTGACGGGTTCAAACTCAGCCCTGGCCAAAAACTGCAAAGATCATAAGTGTCAGACCACAAATTTTGTATTAATCTTTTTTTTCTATTTAATAAAGCACCTGGATTTTTAAAATTATAAATAGAATAAAATGCATGATCTAAAAGAAAAAAATACTTAGACCATGTACAATAAAGCATATCCAACAGTGATGATGATAGATAAGGATACGTTTTCTACCCCCAGGGGTCCAGAGTCAGTGGGAGAGATGGCACCACACAAATATTCAAGGCACAGATGTGCCCAGCCGTGCAGAAGGGTTGGGGAGGGTCCACTGGGCAAAGAGCAACTGAAATGCATGGTGGAAAAAAGACCATAGCAAGGAAGGAGGCAGTTTG
Source organism: Arctocebus calabarensis (assembly GCA_963573935.1). Taxonomy (NCBI): domain Eukaryota; kingdom Metazoa; phylum Chordata; class Mammalia; order Primates; family Lorisidae; genus Arctocebus; species Arctocebus calabarensis. The sequence continues at coordinate 23,303 of CAUYON010137134.1, read as the reverse complement.
TCCCATGAAGAGCATCCCAGGATGAGGAGAGGGGGTGTAGTGAGAGGTGATCACTGAAGGACGCACATGTCACCTGTTCCTGAGACCTGAAACAGTGAAGAGTCAGAGCCAGGTCTGGAACTTAGAAAAACGTTCCCTGTGATGTTTCAGAGATTGACACCAGGGGGACTAGATGTGGAGGCAGAGGTAACAGTGAGGGGAGGACAAGGATAATTCAGGCAGGAAAGGATGTCATCATGCCCGGGACAAAAGTGAACGAGATTGATGCTAAATTAAGGAGAATTGGTTGAGTTTGAAGACAATTTATGTGTGTGTGCAGGTTATCAAGGAGGTAAGGCAGGGGAGTTAGGAAAGATTTCTCTGATCATTTGCTGGATCTCAGTTATGGTGAATGAAATTAGGAAATAACTGGGAGCAAGTTAGGAAGGGGGCAGGTGCGTGCTCTGCTCTGGGGATCTGAAGGTGCCACCCACATGCACACACACACACACACTGTGTCACGCTGGGCACAACAAATCTGTCACAGATAGACAAAGAAGGTACCAAGAACAGCCTCAGAGCACAAGAGACGTACCTCAGTGCTGCCTTGAGGCAGAGGTGACTGGCGTAAACCAGTCTCTCTATAGAACTGCTGTGGCTGACCTAAATACCCTTTAGCTAATTGCAATACTAAAATCTCTGCCTGGTGGAGAATTATAATTTCGTTAACATACTGTGGGTTTTAGGATAGAGACTTATGAAAATAAATTAAGAGGCAGAACCTTGGGAATGCAAATATTTAGGTCACACATGAAAATTATAAAATTTAAAGGCCAAACAGCAAACTGGATGTCATAAGAACTATGAAGAGTGGTAAGAAGGAAGAAATATTCAACGCAAATATATGTTGTATTATTAGGGAAGTATTAGTAAAAATAGTAAAAATACAATAATGTTTGCTAGGTTATCAAAACAAGAGCCCATAAAGTACATGAGTCGAGGTGATTCTATGCTGTTGTATCGGAGCGCTGTCTTTTGAGTAAAGCAACCTATTTTAAATTTTAAGACCCTGCTTCTCTAGAGTGAGAATTACACCCAGTTCTAGGCTTACAAGGATAATAACCTTAATGGTTTGAGCAGTTGAAAATTAAGCACCTTTTGAGGAAACATCTATTTTCATTGTGTGTGTGTGTTTTTTTTTAATTACGAAAGATTCTTTAATACACAGTGTGAAATTGATAGATACACAACAAAATAATTGATTATTTTCTTATGGCTTTTTATAATTTGCTTATTTGGAGGCTAGAGGGAGAGTTAGGTCGAATTATGTGTTTGTATCATATGGTACAATTCATCTTATTCAACCAGTGAAAACCATTGTAAGTTACTCATACCATCCTATTTAATAAATGCATTATAATTGAATATCCTTAGCCTGTGCTGCTTCATTCTTTCTGACACTAAATAGGTCGTAAACACCTATTGTATGCCAGAAAGTACCAGGTGTCAACGTACAAAACAGACAAACAGATGCACAACTGCAATCAAGGGCTCACAATTTAGTGTGAGACAGAAACATAAGGGTGAAAATAGCAATAGTGAGTAAAGTGCATTTCCAAACTCAAAAGTAATAAAGGTAAATAAAACGCATAGTCTGAAGGAGGAGGACATGATTAAGACCGTGGTCTTTAAAAAGGAGCAAAGTTCTTTGTGGGGGAAGCGAGTTTGGAGTTGTGGAGGTAAGGTGACAGCCAGTAGGTGCTTACCTGGCACAGGGGATGGAGTTGGCTTTCCAGGATTCCAGGCAGAAAGCAGAGTAAGCCCAGGAGGAGACACAATCAACTGACTCTGCACAGGGCATGTGCTTGTCGGTTTTGGTATCAGAGAGTTGTCGGGGAATTCAGAAGACAGAACGCACCCTCTCTCCATTTTTGGAAATGTGCATTGTTAAGCTTGAACCCACTTTCTGGTTCTTCTCATGTCTTGTTTTAGTCTAAATGAATAAAAATAAACCTATGCACTTTAATATGTCAGAATTTTTAGAACAAAATGGAAAATTCCATTATAAAATGAACTTCATTTATACACACAAAAACTTTGCTACATTTTTCTCGAACATCCCAAACAGTTCTTTAATCAAATCATGATTACTTCATCCTCAGCAAAATCTGTCTTTTCCCATGCAGAATATGTCATTACAAATACGCCAAGGACATCCATGAAATCTCACATCTTAAAAAGGTAAGGAAATTTGTCTTTTGTTTTACCAAGTTCATTTTTTCAGGTATTTTCCTATTATTTATTGATAACATTGTTATTAGCCTTGCAATTATATTTACAAGATAAGGATCTTTTGTATAAGTGATCTTATTTTACTGTTATATGGAAAATATATGCTTTTTCAGTAGGGCAACTGCAATGCCAACATGAGATTCCAGAGTGCAGCTCTGAGAAAGGATCTCTGCAGGGCACCACTGCTTCTGTTTCCCCCAGAAGTGTCTCTGCAGGGGCAGGACCCGGGCGTGGTGGAGACCAGGAATGGTGCCCAGTGCCTTTTATCTGCAAGTCAGCAACTTTCCAAACCTGATCTTGTACTTACCATTACCAAAAGGAATTAGACATTTAACCATTAAACCATGGTTAAGAGAAGACAACTAGTTTGAACTCTGCTTCTGGTGTCAACAACAGGACATAATGAGATAAATACTGGTAATTGTGTTCAGTTCAGTAATACTTTTAATTACAGTTGAGCTCTCTCCATCAGAGTCTATGGATTTTACTGATCCCAAATGAAGAGCTGAAAGCCAAGTGAAGGCTGCCTCCCGGGCTTCTTTTGCTTAATTAAAGGACAGATATGCTGCTTCTCCCACTGTGGCCTTTAGCGAAATAAGCAATTTGCTTATAATTTCATGTTCAAAACCTTTTTTGTTTTAAATAGGATGCTAAGGAAATGAGATCTTTACTGTCTGTACATCCTGTGCATTTATCCTCATGTCTGCACGAGTAATAGGCACTTACTTGATTTTTCTCTGTTGAATGAAGAAAATGATGTACTAAAATAAGCATTGGAGGCAGAGGGAGCCTTTGCTGACCGTGGCCGTTTGACCCTTGTGAGGCACAGACAATGGAGAGGTGATGGCTCTCGTGTCCAGAGCCGACGTCCTCCCCGTCTGTCCCTTCTGACTCAGTAGTTTTCTTACATCCTCTCCCGTGTTCATCTAAAGTGAGCAGGGAGAATGCCAGTGCACCTGGGCCTGCCCGTCTGCCTTCTGCAAACATGCGTTTCCTTTGGAGAGTTTCATCCGTATTTGCTGAATCCACAATGACAAAGAAAATCCATGACGTGATTCACTGGGACGCATCTGGAGCTTTGGGTTCATCCTTCCATGATCCCTCCTCTGACTTCCTGTGGAAAGGCTACTTGCAGAGAGAGACGTCCCCAGTAGGGCCCAAATCTTCATGTTAATACCTCTGAATGAAACAATAAATTAAAAGATAATAAGATAAGCACCTCTGGCCAATAAAAATAAGTTGATTTCTAGAACATGGGCGAGTGTAATCTAGTGGGAAAGATTCCACTATCTGCAACCCAAAGCATTTAATCTTTCACCATGGATAATATCTCCTTTCTTGAGTATCTTCCTTTTTTTATTTTTTTGTAGAGACAGAGTCTCACTTTATCGCCAATTCTCTTACCTAAGCCTCACGAGTAGCTGGGACTACAGGCACCCACCACAACGCCCAGCTATTTTTCTGTTTTGCAGTTTGGCCAAGGCTGGGTTTGAACCCGCCACCTTCAGTATATGGGACCGGCACCCTACTCAATGGGCCACAGGCATCGCCCAGTACCTTCCATTTTTGACAGAAATGGACAGACAGGTTGTCAGTCCCCCAAATGTAACATTTTCTGAGTCTGGAGCCTGCTTGCCCATAGGAAATGACCAATAAAACCTATAGCAACGTGACAAAAACCATCCAGAGATTGCTGGTGAAAACAAAATTGGGAGCAATAATTTTATTCTTTGTACCTGCTGAGGTTGGACCATGCCATCAGCTGCCTCCTCACACAGTCTCTGCAGAGGACGGTCTGCCCTCAGGATCCGGAAACCCCACTCTTCTCCGCTCAACCAGATCAACATCTAGTCGTCTGCAGACTGTGTGTATGTTAGCAGATGTCACTCTTACATGGATCTGAGCATATCCAATTTAGCATTTAAAACACTAAAGCATCTAAATTCTGAGTTTTGTCTATAAGAGAGGAGAATTAAGCAAAATATTTACTATAGATTTATAGACATAATTATATTATCCCAGTGCCTGCTTAAAGTGAAGAGGTTTTCTACTTGCATTGCAGATTAACAGTCTAAGGATGTGCAACCAAATAGCAACAATAAAAATTGCAAACGAAAATATTGCTTTTTATATTCCAATGTGACACATCCAAGAAATCTATCATTTAATGATATTCACTCTTACATAAAGTGGGCCTTATTTAAAAATAAATGTCATGTGTATTCTACTGTTTAGGTAAATTGTATGTACTCTTCTTTTTCTTGCTAAAATCTTGTAAGGGTTTCAGTGTTCCAATGTAATAAACACAGCGCTCAATATGTGGCTTGCCAGACAGGCTGCTGAGCCGTCTGTGGGAAGGAGAACTGGGACATGAAGACAGCACACACCAGGAATCAAATGTGCCTAAAGGGTCCTTTCCTGTTTCACTGCAATTATATCACGACACAGACGATTTTGCTTTGGGCAAATAAATTAGCTACAAAGAAAAGTGGCTCATTGGCCCTGTGTCCATTTCTGTGACGTATTAGTCTGTCCCTACTGAATTCTGCATCTCCGTATGAACAGGATGAGCCCCAACAACAAAATGGGGGGCGCCTTGCATCACTGCCTCAGCCTGAAAGAAGGATTTCTATGACAACTAGATTTAGGGTCACAGTTTAACACATTTCTATAAGCTTATGTACAGGAATAGATAGGGGACATTAAAAGTTTACAAAGCTCAGATTGCCTATTCTTGGTGGCCCACTGGGACACTGGGAATGTGACTGACATTCTGCAGGCTGTGGTTGCAGCAGTAGCAAGTGAAGAGGGTGTCAGGAAACATGTGCCGATTCCTGGGAAGAGGATTGGTGGGTTTCAAGAGCAATCTTGTAACCTTGGTCCACCGTGGCCCAAATCAGTGAAACTTACTACCATCTGGTAAAGGGTCATCACTTTCCTCTGGGCAGTGATGACATCATCAGGAGTGAAACGTGGAAAACTTCAAAGAAGAAAGCTGGAAAGGTTCAAAGAAGAGACGGGTAAGCAGGTGTCGTGGGTGTCAGCACACATGTGCACGTACGGACACACGTGCGACACAGACAGAATGAAGGAAAGTTCTGCTTCACTAAATGACCAAGGAGTAGAGAACTTGGGAAGACAGGAGGACTCACCTTGGAAGACAGAGGCGCAACTTCAGTGTGGACAGTGTGGAAAGAGCTAGAATCTAGCACCAGGGTTGAGCAGAAAAGGAGCAGGGGAACCGCAGAGTGCAATGGGGTCTTTGGAGAGGTGAGTACACATGTCGCTCATGTGTGGAGACCGTGGGGAGATTGGCTTCATTTTCTCTGCAAATGAGAGGATGGTGGGATGGTGCCCTGAATAGAAAGCCATTTTCCTCCAGGACAGTAAGATTGAAGAAACACTCGGGCAATCTAATTATTTTTAAACATAAATTATAGCTAAGGAAGTCGGGTTCTCAGCCGAGCTCAGGCTGGTGGCATCCTGACACCTGGCTTCCATGCAGTATACATCTCAACTAATGCAATTACGTAGCGGACAGAGCAGTAAGTCTCAATAGATTTTATTTCCTTACTGAAACTTCTGTTAATAAATGCAGACAGTAATTTTAAAATATATGCTGGTTTCCTGAGAACAAAATATCTTTCAAGACTTTTAATATGTTCCAAGTCTTTTAATTTATATTGAATGTTCCAGAGATTATTTGTAATTCTACCATATAACTATTTTTTAAATATATTAACTGAATCATGGAGTGCAATGAACACTCTAGGAAGATGTGTCACGAATACACTACACGTGCCTGGGGGTATGAGAAAAAAGATGCTTGTCTGTAATTACTCAATAAAAGCATCATTGAAGGGAGATTGACCAGGAAGCCAGCACCCTGCTCTGCCTCTCCCTACCGAGTTAGCTAATAGAAAGTTAACTAACCTTTCAGGGTCTCGGTTCCTTTATAATAAGCACTTGTTTAGAGCATTTCTGGCACCTCCACTCACACTGAGGAGGCTTCCATAGAGCACAGACTCTTCCCAGACCAGCGGGGTCTGAACTTGGTGTTCATCTCAACCAGATCCTGCTCGTTTCCACATTTCAGACACGAGCACAGGAGGCAGCCAGTGGTGAGATGAGGAGTGAGGATTCTTCCCAAGGAGGAGGATTCCAGGGCCTTCACTCTCAGACGCTAGCTCTGCCGAGACCTGCAAGCTGCCTGAGAAAGAGGATCTATATGGGAGGCGCCCACTCTCTCAGGAAGATCAGACCCTCCAAGCCCACAGGTTCTACCTTTTCTAGTGTGTGCGGATGTTTGAAGTCATGACACGGGCAGCAGACACAGAAGACTCATGCGGCTCTGCCAACAACCTCTTTGGGTTTCGTGACGGACAGCACCTGTGCCCATGGCCGCCCACTGGGAGCCATCATTTTCCTCCTATGTGCACCCCATCATGTGCTATCCAAGTTGGTACATTCTCCAGACAGATTTCAAAACATCTCATCCAATCAGCCAGGAGCTAAGGTGGGGGTCAAGATAAAATTCATGAACATCAGGTTTCAGCAAGAAAGAGTAGAGGGGGAGGTTGTGATGCCGGGACAGAAGCTGAAAGCTCGCCTTCACCGGTCAGTGGACTTCAAGGTGTCCTGCGCCCAACTTCAGCCTGGTGTGACAGCAGAGCATTGAAGGACCATTTTTTGTCTTTTATCAGATGTTGACTATTGAACATCATAAAGGACTGATTTTTTGAGTCTCAGATTGTTCGCTTCTACCCTGGAGTATTATTTCAGAGATTTTGTAATTTGAGAGGTGGGTATTGAAACAGACTAAAATAATCTAAATATCAAATTTTTTATACATAAAGGGTAGAAATATGGTACCAAATGTTTTTGTTTCAAGAATTTTATTTTCCTTTGCTTTATTGTGCTTTGCAGTTATGACATTTTTTACAAACAGAAGGTTTGTGGCAACCCTGGGAGGAGAAGCGGGTCTGTCAGCATCGTTTTCCCGAACGTGTGTGCTCACTCTGAGTCTCTCTCACATTTTGTTAGTTATCACTGCATTCTAATCTTTTTCATTGTTATCATATGTCCTATGCTGATCTATGATCAATGATCTTTGAGGTCACGGTTGTGATTGTTTTGGGGGTTGACCCACATCCATGTAAGATGACAAACTTAGTAATTGAATGTTGTGTGGTCTTTATTCCTCATCCATGGCTGTTCCCCTACTTCTCCCCCTCTCTCTGGGCCTCCCTAGTCCCTGAAACACAGCACTGTTGAAATTAGGATAGTCAGTAACCTACAATGGCATGTACGTGCTCAGTGAAGACTCGTGCGTCTCTCCCTTTAAATGGCAAGCTAGAAATCCTCAAGCTTACTAAGAAGGACATTGAAAGCTCTGACAGGCAGAATGAAGGCCTTGGGCACCAAACGGTTAGCCACGGTATGAGCACTAGGGGAAGGTTCTGGAAGGAAATTAAAAATGCAACTTCAGGGAACATGTGAATGATGAGAAAGCAAAACAGCCTATTGCTAGTACAGAGAAAGTTCCAGTGCTGTGGATAGAAGAGATATAGTCACAACTGTCTCTTGAGGCTAAAACTAATCTAGAGCAGAGTCATGCCCTCCCTTCTCTGCCACTCCATGTAGCTCAGATACGTGAGCAAGCTGCAGGAGAGAAGTCTGTGGCTAACAGAGCTTGTCCCTGAGGTGAAAGGGAAGAAGGGAACACAAACGTGCAAGGTGGGCCGCAAGTGCTCAGGACAAGCTTCAGGGGGTCAGCTTCAGGGCAACCCAGCAAGATCACTGATGAAAGCAGAACACAAAACAATAGATTTCAGAGCATACAAAATAGCCTTACCCAGGATGAAGAGGTCATTTAGGACTTTCATAGCTAGAGAGGAGAAGTTGATGTCTGTCTTCAAAGCTTCAAAGTTCATATTGACTAAATCTGTCTTTCTCTCTCTCTTTTTTTGGAGACAAAGTCTCACTATGTCACCTGTCACATGTCACTTCTGACACCACTTGCCGGGGCCCAGGACTGGCCAGGTCTCAGGTCCAGCTTAACTCGGTTCCAGACGCAGACTGCTAAGTTCCCTTGCTCAGGTTCAGTTTCTCTTAGGTGCCTGAGGGCTATCTACATTAGCTGGAGAGAGAGAGTCTTAGAGAGAGTAAAGCAGTCTTCTTAGAGAGACAGACCTTAGTCTTTAGCAGAGCTTAGTGATCTTCAGCAGAGCGACGCCATGCTGGTGTTCTGCAGGCAGGAGAGGAGACAGAGTCAGAGTAAGCGGGTCCGTGATAGAATGTGCATGCTCCCGACCGCCTTCTCCTCCAGCCTAATATAAGGCTGATCTCGTGCCTCTCAACACCACAGGTGTAGAGACTGCCAATTCTCCACTACTCTCCACTACTCGCGAGCTTTCATGCTTCTTAGGAGAGCTAACTCCCTCTCCATGCCCTTTCCACCCAGTTGTTCCATTATTGAGCTCTACAGGTATTTCTTATAACTCTCACTCCTAGCCATAGGCTATATGGGCTGCAACAGTCACCCTCAGTAGAGTGCCATGGTGTCACAGCTTGTAGCAACCTCAAACTTATGAGCTTAAGCAATTCACTTGCCTCAGCCTCCCAAGTAGCTGGAACTACAGGCGGCCCTCACAATGCACAGATTTTTTTTTTTTTTTTAAGTTGTCATTGTTGTTTAGCTGGCCTGTGTTAGAGCAGCTGGTAAGTTGAAGCCAGTGCTTGTTAACTATTCTGAAAATCCCTTAGAAATTAGGTTAAATCTAAGCTGCCTGTGCTCTAGAAATGAAATAACAAAACCTGAATGAAGGCATATCTGTTTATAGCATGGTTTACTGAATATTTTAAGTCCACTATTAAGACCTACTGTTCTGCAAAAGATTCCTTTCAAAATATTAAGTTATTAAGTATGAAATTTCTGGTTTCATTAAATACTAAGTTTGACAGTTAATGTCTCTGACATTTCACTTTGACACTTCTTTTTTTTTATTGTGAAGGTACATTTTCATTTTGTTCAAATGCCTATTTTATCTTGTGATTACCTTTCAAAAAAATTTTAGAGTGAATTTTGTGAAATCTGGATAAGCAAAACAAATTGGTGTTATTTTTGAATATGAGTTCCATCCTGGAAACAGTGCAACACAGGCAGCTCAGTATCGATGATGTGTTTCAAAATGATTTTCCTATGAAAACACGGCATTTCAATGGTTTGAGAAGTTCCATTCTGCTGGTTTTAATCTTGAAAATGAGCTTGAGGGATGACTTGAAAACAAGGTGGATAGTGGTGAGCTGAAAGCTATAGTGGAAGCAAACCCATCTCACTTTCACCTGTGAATTAACAGCAAGGTGCAATGTTACTATTCTAATAACATTCAACCTTCTGAAACAAATGGACAAGGTGAAGAAGCTGAATAGTTGGGTTCTGCAAGAGTTAGATGAACATTAGAAGATAAATCATCTAAGTTTGCCTTTTCTGCCATGAAATAAAGGTGAACCATTTCTACACCACATTGTTAGTTGTGATGAATAATGGATTATTTCTGACAATCACAGCAGTCAGCACTATGGTTGCATAAAGGTGAAGTGCTGAAACATAGTCCAAAACCAAATATTTGTCAAAAAATGCTCAAGGTATCTCTTTGGTGGTCAAACACTGGTATCATTGGCTTCAACCTCATGACAACTAGTCAACGGATACAGATTTTCATTGAAATTAATTGAATGAAATTATAAGGAAACCAAGACCGGTCAGTGGACAAGCCAGTCCTCTTACAAAGCAATGCTCACCCATATGTTGCACAAACAAAGCTGCTCCAGGTCCAGAAGTCAGATTTGGAAACTCTCTATCAACCATCATGTTCACAAGACCTTGCTCCAACTGACTACCGCTTCTTCCAGGCTTTAAACCACTTTTGCAGGGAAAATATTCACTTCTCAACAAGCTATGGAAATTACCTTTCACAATTTCTTTGCCATTTTCTCTCCAGGCTTCTCTGCTGCTGGCATACACAAGCTATGGTTAAGATGGCAAAACTGTGTTGATAGTTTACATATACTTAAATGTACTATTTTTTCTTGTTTAAAATATAACTAATTTTTTTTTTTGGCTGGTTTTGGTTTGAACCCCACCACCTCCAGCCTATGGGGCCAGTGCCCTACTCCTTTGAGCCACAGGCACCAACCTAACTAAATTTTTTATTTCAAATCAGACATGTCAGATTTAATGACCTAATATTACCGTTCAATGACAAGGCATTTGGTCACCCACGAGTGCTCATGGACATGCACAAGGAGATTAATGTTCTTTTCATACCTGTTAGTAATGCAACATTTGTTCTGTGGCCCATGGATCAAGGAGTTGTGTTGACTTCCCAGTGTTATTAAGAAATACATTTTGTGAGATTATAGTTGCTATAGATACACATTCCTTGGAAATATCAGGGGCAAAGCAGATTGAAAACCTCTTGGAAATATTTCACTTTTCTAGATGCTATTAAGAACATTCGTGATTTATAGAAGGAGATCAAAAACACCAACATTAACAGAAGTGACCTTCTTTGAAGAAGTTTATTCCAGACTTCATGGATGTTTTTAAGGGATTCAAGACTTCAGTGAAGAAAGTAACTGCAGGCTTGGTGGAAATAGCAAGAGAACTAGAATTAGAAGTGGAGCCTGAAGACAGGACCGAATTGCTGCAGTCTCGTGAGCAAACTTGAGTGAATGAGAAGTTGCTTTTTGTAAGAGTGAACAAAGAAAGTGGTTTCTTGAGAGGGATTTTACTACTACTGAAGATGCTATGACCATTGTTAAAATGGCAACAAAGGTTTTAAAATAGTACATAGATGTAGTTGACAAAGCAGTGGGTTTGTGAGAATTGATTCCAATTTGGAAAAAAGTTTCAACTGTGGGTTAAATGCTTCCCAGCAGCACCAACTACTACAGAGAAATCCTTTGTGAAAGAAAGGGTCAATCAATACAGCAAACCGCATTGTGGTCTTACCTGAAAAAATTGCCACTCTCACCCCAATCTTCAGCAACCACTACCCTGATCAGCCAGCAGCTACCAACAATGATGCAAGACTCTCCAACAACAAAAAGATTGGCAACTTGGGCGGCACCTGTGGCTCAAAGGAGTAAGGCTGGCCCCATATGCCAGAGGTAGTGAGTTCAAACCCAGCCCCAGCCAAAAACTGCAAAAAAAAAAAAAAAAAAATTGCAACTTGCTGAAGACTGATTATCATTATCACTTTTTAGGCATAAAACATTTTTAAGTAAGTGTGCACACTATTTTATAGGCATAATGCTATTGCATATTTCATGGATTCTAATGTATGCATTAGGAAGGCAACAAGTTATGTGACTCACTTTATTGATGTTTGCTTTATTGTGGTAGTCTGGAACTAAAACCATGGTATCATTGAAGTATGTTTGTATCCAATCTTTATTATGCTATGAGCATTACTGTTTCAACAGTATACTGTTAATAGTCAAAATTGCAAGCTAAACATTATATAAGGCTATTTTTACTAAATATTTATAAGTGAAGTCATAATGAAGAAACATAAATGATCATGCAAAGACAACAAATAATTTATGTAAGTGAAAACTTGGAACTTCTGCAGGGTTTTCTGGAGGAGAATAGAACCATTTCAGCTTAAAAACACTAGAAAGTCTGTGATTATTACTTTATTTCCTAAATCTTTTTTTCCCAGGGACATCGAGCTAATTCCGGCATGATTTAGTAGAACAGTAAACAAACAAGTCACTCACCATAAAAGCCCATTGATTGTGGGGTTAGAAGTTACATTTTCCCCTGGCTCTAATTTACAACATGTCCTGAGACAAGGACGATTCACCACCTTGACCTGGGGCCCCATCGCCTTCCGAGAGACGCCTATCTAGCCATGCTTTCCAAGGCTGAGCCCTGCAGATTTTCACAGCTCTTAGATAAAATGATGCTCAGGGCAGAGATGAATAGCATCACCATCCTTGCTCCATTTCAATATTCCTACTCACTTTTCCTTTGCAGTTCTCTGCCACAGATGACATCCTGCAAATGAAACTACCCAGCCATGCTGTCCCTGTATCAGTTAGTACATGTTACTATACTATGTTCTCTGAGGATAGTGTGATTAAAAGTCAACAAATACTGAGTAAGGCACTTGGGTAACTCACAATGAGCTGGGACTTTCTTTCAGATTAAATGATAGTTCCAAGCTCATAGGATTTTGGTGCTTTCTTTTCTGTCTTCCCTTCATTGTGTTTCTTATTAAATATTAAGGATCATGCCAGCCCACTCTGATTTGTCTGCTCAGTATGTTAATGCCACGGAGAATTTCAAAACCCTTGATGCTATAGTTGAGTGAATAAGCATTTAAACTAAATGACTTCACAACTGAAATTCAGTAACATAGATAATTGAAAGAAAAAAAGTGGAATAACAATAACGAAATAATAATAATAAAATAATCAAAAAAAGAAAAAGAATAAAAGAGAAAGCATTCACTGGGAAGGTAACATCTGAAAGTACTTTACAAATGTCCTTTAGGGGAGCTCAGTGCCCGTAATTCAGTGAGTACGGCCACATACACTTAGGCTGGTGGGTTTAAGCCCAGCCCAGGCCTGTCAAACAACAATGACAACTGCAATGAAAAGATAGCTGGGCATTGTGGTGGGCACCTGTAGTTCCAGCTATTTGGGAGCCTGAGGCAAGAAAATTGCTTAAGCCCAATAGTTTGAGGTTGCTGTGACTCACTTTATGATACCACAGCACTCTACTGAGGGCAACATAGTGAGACTCTATCTCAAAAAACAAAAGTTCTTTAGGTAATTGTACTGACTACGTCTCACTCTTAAGATAAGACCCCCAATAGACACTTGATTAGGTTACAAGCACAAAATCAACTCAAGAGATTAATGGATACTTTCTACTGACCTATGTTCAAAAATACTCTTGACTTTAAAACTGTATATATGATGATTATGTGTCTTTTTTTTCTCTCACAAATACAATGTGCAAAAGTTATTTTGAGCTCACGTACTGAATCCATATACAGACATCGGAGAGGGGGCACTGCTGGGCTGGACCTCTGGGAGCCTGTCCAATGACCTCATAAACAATGAACCAGATAATTCCTTGAAAAACCCCTTAGGCTAAGCAAACGTGTTTGTTTTTAACCCTAAACTATGTCTAAGAAACTGACAGTCTTCTTTTTCTTGAAGCCCTTAAGTTATTCTTCTGGGGAAGGTGTTGAAAGATGTTTGACAACACAAAATGTGTCTTTTGCTGAATTTTTGGGGGTATGAAGAGATCAAGACTTAGTGGATTAAGTACTAGTGATTATCACTAGTACTTAATAGTGATTGAGTATATTAATCAATAGTACTAGTGATTGAGTATATTATATATTATTAAATAAGTATATTATATACATTATGCATTCTGTATCCTAGAAGGACAGAAATGTGTTGGGGGAAGAATGAGAGATGATGTTTTCAGGGGAGTATATGGTTGATCTGGCCGTATAATGGTCAGACCACCTACTGTGGTCTCTGCCAGTTCTAATATTCTGTCACTATTAGTTTACATGTGTTGCAGAATTATGAAAGTAAGAAATGCTTGGCTTTTTCAAAGTTGCAGAGACTTAAAATGCAAAAGTAAGGAAAAAAAATAATGTCATGACTATAATTTGAAAGTTGTTTACACTGATATGATACATAATTTAATATTAAAAATAAAATTTCAGTAAAAATTGGAGTATCTTGTCATTGCCAACAACTATGACATAAGAAATGGCAATAAGAAAATTAAAGATTATCAATTTTGTTGAATTTTTCAGAAAACCAACTTTTTGATTCATTGATCTTTTGAACAATTGTTTTATTTTTGATTTCATTTAATTCTGCTCTAATTTTAGTTGTTTCTTTTCTTCTTCTGGGTTTGGGGTTGGAATGTTCTTCCTTTTCCCAGTGGCTTAAGATGTACCATTAAATTATTGACTTCCTCTCTTTCCATTCTCTTGAGGAAGGCTTGCAACACTATAAATTTCCCACCTAGGACTGCCTTTTCATATCCCATAGGTTCTGATAATTCGTAACTTCATTATTGTTTTGTTCCAAAAATTTGGCAATTTCTTTCTTAACCTCATTATGACCCAGGTATCACTCAGCATAAGGTTATTTAGTTTTCATGTCTTTATGGATGAGTATGCAGATACTGGTAATTGGTGAGTTTAACTTTTATTGCATTATGATCAAAAATATACAAGGAATAATTTCTATACTTTTAAATTTGCTGAGATTAGACTAAGATGTGATTAATTTTAGAGGATGTTCCAAGGGTTGATGAGAAGAATGTCTATTCAGTTTTGGTAGGATTAAATGTTCTATAGGTGTCTGTTAAATTCAATTGTTGTATTGTGACGTTTAAGTCCAAAATTTCTTTGCTTAGTTTCTTATTGGAGTATCTACACAACTCTGCAAAATAGGTGTTCAAATCTCCAACTATTATGGTTCTGAAAGATATTAAATTGCTCATCTGTTAAGGTCTCCCTTATAAATTGAGGAGCATTCTGGTTAGGTGTATAAATGTTAATAATTGGCATCTCATCATGTTGAGTGTTTCCCTTAACAAATATGAAGTGACCATCCTTGTCTTTCCTTACTTTTGTTGATTTAAAGCATAGTGTATCTGCAAATAAATAAAATTGCCACACCTGCTTTTTTCTGATTTCTATTTGCCTGGAATACAGACGCCCATCCTTTCACCCTGAGTCTATATTTATCTTTTAAGTTAATATGAGATTCTTGTATGCAGCAGATATCTGGCCTGAGTTTTTATATCTAGTCAGCCAACTTGTGCTTCTTAAGAGGAGTATGCTATCTGAATCTCTTGCCATGCTTGGGAAGTTCTCCTTAATTATCTCTTGGAGTAGAGTATCTGTGCCTTTTGGACTATCCTCTTGTCCTTCAGGGATTCCTATGAGGCAAATGTTTGCTCTTTTGAAGTGGTACCACAATTTTCTCAGGAACTGATCCATTGTTCCTCTCCACTTCTCTTCCTCTTTGAGTATTTGGGAGCATTCAAAAGTTTTGTCTTAAATGTCAGAGATCCTTTCTTCTGCCTGCTCCCTTCTGTTACGGAGGGATTCTACTGTATTTCTCAAATCATTGAGGGCTGCAAGTTCTTGCCTAAATGTATCAAAACCTTTGGTGATTTTGTCTTTTAATTCATTCAATTCTTGAGACAACTTTTGAATTGCTCCTTGAATTTCTAATTCCATCTTTACCTCCATTCTGTTAATCTTATTTGCAATCCAAATTCTGAATTTGATTTCTGACATCTCAGCCATTTGTTTATGAATGGGATCTTCTGTTATGTCTCCTTTGTCATTCCTTAAGGGAGTTGATCTACTCTGATTATTCATGCTGACAGAGTTTTTCTATTGTTTCTGGCCCATGATTATTTTTCACTGTTTGACTAGAGAAGCTGGCAAGGTGAAATTGAATTAAGGGCTCTTGGAGTTATACTTAACTAGTCCTTTATCAAAAAACTGAGACTGGTGATTGTGGCTTTTCCCTTAGAGCTTTACAAAGGTCCCATTCAGTAGTACAGTTTGAAATTCTGGGAACCTGCTTGGTGTGGTGGGGCTAGATGGCTCTGACTGGTGTAAAGCTAGTCTCTGTCCAATCCTAGGAATCAGTGGCTTTGGGCTAAAATCTGAGCTCTGAGGATATATAAGCAACTAAGATACCCATAGTCCCACA
This sequence comes from Arctocebus calabarensis, assembly GCA_963573935.1. Lineage (NCBI taxonomy): Eukaryota > Metazoa > Chordata > Mammalia > Primates > Lorisidae > Arctocebus > Arctocebus calabarensis. The sequence continues at coordinate 7,250 of CAUYON010137134.1, read as the reverse complement.
GGTGACAACTGCCCAGGGAGAATCCCACACTTCCACAACAACACAACTAGGGTACAACCCTTGATGGGTCCCCACATGATCAGCCCACCAGCTTCACCATGATCAGGTGAAGGAGGAAGGGAGGGGAGGTCAGCTCGAGGGAGAGTAAATGGTGGGATCACACCTTTGGTGCATAATGCAAGGGTACATGTTGGATCTATTAGTATAGAGTATAGATGTCTTAACACAATCATTAAGTAAATGAGATGAGGTGTATATTAAGCAGTGTGATGTAAAGATTCCTAATTCTATACGAAATCAGCACATTGTACCCCCAAAATGCATTAATGCATACATGATCTATGTGTTTATGATTTAATAATAAAAAAAATAAAAAATTAAAAAAGAAAAATAAGGAATATTTGGATGATGTTAGTATTCACAAATCAGTAGCTTTTATATATACTAATAATAGTCAAGTCAAAAAAACAGTCAAGGACTCTTACCTTTACAGTTGTGGCAAAAAAAGATGAAATATTTGGGAACTTAAGTAACAAGGGACATGACAGATCTCTGTAAAGAGAATTATGAAATTCTGAGAAAAGAAATAGTTGAAGATGTTAACAAATGGAAAAACATACCATGCTCATGGCTAGGAAGAATCAACATTGTTAAAATGTCCATATTATCCAAAGCAATTCACAAATTTAATGCAATCCCTATCAAGCATCACCATCATACTTTAAAGATCTGGAAAAAATAGTACTTTGTTTTATATGGAACCTGAAAAAACCTTGAATAGTCAAGACATTTCTCAGAAATAAAAACAAATCAGGAGGAATAATGCTACCTGACTTCAAACTATACTACAAATCTATAGTGATGAAAACGGCATGGTGTTGGCACAAAAATAGAGGTAGATGTATGGAACAGAATTGAGAACCAAGAGATGAATCCAGATACTTTTCATCATTTGATCTTTGATAAGCCTATCAAAAATATAAATTGGAGCAAAGATTCCTTATTTAACAAATGGTGCTAGGAGAATTGGTTGGAAACTGGTAGAAGACTGAAACTGGAACCCCACCTTTCACCATTAACAAAAATTGACTCTCACTGAGTAAAAGATTTAAATTTAAGACATGAAACTATAAAGATTTTTAGAGAGAGTGTAGTAGAAACACTTGAATACATTTGGCCTGGGAGAAAACTTTAATTGACCCAGGCAATTGAAGCAACACCAAAAATACATTTGTGGGATTTGATCAAACTAAACCTGCACAGCCAAGAACACAGTAAGTAAAGCAAGCAGACAGCCCTCAGAATGGGAGAGGATATTTGCAGGTTATGCTTCTGACAAAGGTCTGATAATCAGAATCCACAGAGAACTCAAACTCATTAATAAGAAAAGAACAAGTGATCTCATTTCATTGTGGGCAAGGGACTTGAACAGAAGCTTCTCTGAAGAAGACAGGTGGCTGGCCTACATACACATGAAAAAATGCTCATCATCTTTAATCATCAGAGAAATGCAAATCGAAACCACTTTGAGATATCACCTAACTCCAGTAAGAATGGCTCACGTAACAAAATCCCACAACTACAGATATTGGCGTGGATGTGGAGAAAAGGGAACACTTCTGCACTGCTGGTGGGAGTGCAAACTAATACATCCCTATTGGAAAGAAGTTTGGAGAATACTCAGGGATCTAAAAGTAGACCAGTTGTTTGAGCCTGCAATTCCTCTACTAGGTGTATAACCAAAAGAACAAAAATCACTTTATAACAAAGATATTTTCACCAGGTTGTTCATTGCAGCTCAATTCATAATAACCAAGTCATGGAAGAAGCCCAAGTGCCCATCGACCAATGAATGGATTAATAATTTGTGGTATATGTATACCATGGAATATTATGCAGCCTTAAAAAAGACAGAGACTTTACCTCTTTTATATTTACATGGATGGAGCTGAAACATATCCTGCTTAGTAAAGTATCTCAAGAATGGAAGAAAAAATATACAATGCACTCAGTATTATTATGAAACCAATTTACAATCACTCACACTTTCATATGAAGAATAGATCACAAATATGGCCCAAGGTGAAGAAGGGGGGGAGGGGAGGTCAGCTCGAGGAGGGTGAATGGTGGGATCACACCTATGGTGCATAATGCAAGGGTACATGTCGGATCTATTAGTTGGAGTATAGATGTCTTAACACAATAATTAAGTAAATGAGTTGAGGTATGTATTAACCAGTGTGAGGTAAGGATTCCTAATTCTATATGAAATCAGCACATTGTACCCCCCAAAAGCATTAATGCATACATGATCTATGTGTTTATGATTTAATAATAAAAAAAAAGTAAAAAAGAAAAATAAGGAATATTTGGATGATGTTAGTATTCAAACATTTTAGAAGGAATAATATTATGTAAAAATTTAGGTAAACAGAAATTTTTCAGTAAAATTGAGTGTCAAACTTCTCATGCCTGATTTTGAGTGATATTCTTTTTTAACAACTATTCATAGTATTGGTATTAATTGAAATTATTCTTACTCTTTGTTTTCACGTTCCACAATCCCTATTGTAACTGAGACTTCTCAGAGGAGGCTGTTTGTTGCTTTAATAACAGCAGATTCTAATTTAGATTCAGAAATTCAGAAGTCCTTCCTTAGTATACTTCTACCAAAGAGAGGAATAAAATGAGAAATTATCTCATCAACAGTAGAGAGGGGGAGAAAATGGCCTTTTAGGAACAAGGATGGTACCTATCCGGGGAGTGTTACATAAGCCTGCAGGATCTCCTTTTTAGGGTATTTATCCAAGATAAATTTTGCTACTTGCAAGATGTAACAGACAAACCTGGTGGAGACCTTTTGCTCTCAGGAATAACTTCCAGGCTGAACCCAGTCCTCTGAGGCCATTGCACGGCCTGCAACTCACTCCCTGAGGGAAGTGTTCACTTCAGACTCACTTTGATTAACCCGCACAGGTTAAAAATATCAAAAGAATAAATAGCAGCAGAGAAAATCCAGTGCTCCTGTGGGACAAATGAAGGAGCAGAGAGCAAACTGCAAGACCTTGGATTCTCAGATTCATCGGGCTGAGGAAGGCTGTGGGCAGGCAGCTCTCGAGCCGTGCTGCTGACAGGGGCAGAGAGCACTTCATAGAAGCAGCGAGACTTGTCCCCACTTTAGCTGTCACCGGGTCTCTGCAGAGCATGTGAGGTCTCCATAATCCATGACAGGGTGATAGCACATCTCTTATCAATTTATAAGCCCTGACATATTTTATTAATATGTGCCTTCCTTGTCACCATGATATTAATAACAAAAGAGAAAAGCAGATGAGATGGTGATTTCTGCTGCACCTGCTTGATGAAATGACGTCAGGTCAACTATGAACATTCTTTTAGGAAATGTCTGAAGCTCTTTGCTGAGCTACGTTCTGGGACAATGTATGACTTTCTTAAAAAGACACCATCCCAAGTGCTACTGTGATACAAACGTGCTTTTTCCTCTTTACTTTCTAAACATGCTTATTAGCATTCAGAAATGGGGAAAATGCCGAGAGCATCCTCTAGTTGGCGTGGCGGTGCCAGCGTGAGATGAGGGGAAGGGAGCACCATGGCAAAGAACATGCCCACATTTTAGAAAAGTTTCCCACCGGGAAAAACAAAATGCCATGTGACATGTCCATTCTTTATTCTCAATCTTAATATACTAATCTGAGGATGGTAATATGCAATCATTTAAAATTATTTTGATTGTTATCTGGTTGCTCATTATGTGAAAAGCTAACACTTAATATAAATAGAAATGTGTAGCTTAAAAAAGATTCATAAATACTCCAGGTAAACTTCTATACATAGAGAACCCTGATACAAATATCTAATACAAGTCTAAAATGTTGATGATTCACTAGGGAGAGATTACAAAATACAATTAATTATGAAATCATAGCAACCTCCATGGGTAAGTGTTATGTAATTCAACTTATTGGATATTTTTTATATATGCAGATTTAAATCTTTTATGTAACACATTCCCCTAGAGGCAATATGTACATATGTATTTTTTATACATTTTATGACAAGGAACTCTTGAGTCTGTTGTTTCTTCAATTTGGGGTTTGAATAATACAACATATCACCCTAATTATCATTGGTCTCCTTGAAGAAAATGCAGAAGGCCACAATTTAATTTATCCTATCCAAACCAGACTCCTTATTAATAAGTTACACTGCTCTGTAATTTATTTTTCATCTATAAAATTAAAATTGAAGTTTCTAAAATCATCACATGATCAGTTTTAACTCTCATCTGTCATACATACTCAGCGCTTAGACCTCAGAGTCCCTTTCCTGGCCAGGAAGGTCACTTTGGAGCATTTGTGCTTCCAGCCCCCAAACCGGCTCGATGTCGGGGACTGACCACAGAGGTGGACAGGGGTGTCTCTCTAGTACCGTAAATTAGAAGCCCAAGTGTCTCCACTTTAAGTCACTTCTTTTGTTTGAGCTTAAATTTCTGTCTTAAATAGAAAGTCCAATAATAGATTCTTTGTTCTTTCAATCCATGAGACCACTGGCTTGAGAATCCTTCTAAAATACAAGTACTTTTTACTCCATTTACTGGTTCTGTTATCTTAAAACAACCAAATGTTTCTTTTAAGATCTCAGGCATATGACTGGACCACGGCAACCTGATGAGGACTCTGTCAAACGCCACCTAGCAGGTTGTTTATTTATAATTTACTTTTTACCTGCTGTTTTCTCTCCTCTTACAGGAGAGGGTGAGAATGGTGGACAGAGCCGAAAAACACGAATATAAGCTGACTCTAATTTTACATCTTCTGTATGTAATCAAACTTCCACAGCTACAGTTGTCAATTAAACAAAGCGCAGCCTTCACCAACCCAGACCCAGAAACACATCTCAGACGCAGGCTAGACTTACTTGCTCTGATCCAACCAAAAAAGAAATAGGTGTTTTTATTTGGTGCAACCCTTAAGCATCTGTCAAACAATACTATTGCCACCCGAAAAATTCAATTCTTCATAAAGTCTGTATCTGACGTCTGAACAAAGAGAACAATTTTTCCACAGGCCTTGACTGTATAGACTGGAGCATTTGGAAGCATTGCTGGGTACCAACTTCTCCTTCATGACCAACCGTGGCAATGCCTTTAGCGTTACCTCTGCATGGGGATTTGATACCACGGACAGAGAAGAAAGTAAAACCTTCAGCTCAGCCAAACTCCGGCACTGAGACAGCGCACTGCTGTTTTTTTATTTTGTGCTGTCAGTTTGGACAACACTTAGTCTGCACCAGGAATTCGGAGGAAATATTACTTGCTGGGGATTTGTATGAACTTTAATGAAATCATCGCAAACCACCTGCACAGAAGGCTAAGCTTAATTAACTTTATTTCCAAGAAAACCTCTGAACATTTCTGTGCTGGGATAGTAAGCAATGCTTTTTCCGAGCTACTGAGGAATGGTAGCTGGCAAAATGCACCTTCTCGAGGCTCGGTGAAGCCCCGTCACCTAGAGAGAGTAAACAGAAGAGCAGAGAAGAAATCAAAAGTTCACTCTCCTTATTCCCTTAATTTTCCTCACAACCACTCACAAAGAGGTGCCTGTGACTGTAGGCTCAGGGAAATATTTTGAAAATGAACAAGTTTGTTCCATACCAGGAAAGCTTCGGAAAAATAAATTTTCCAGTATAAACTGCAAAAGAAAAAAATAGGACGATGAATGAGTGATGCCTAATAAAAGTTTATTCTTATTCTGTGCACTAATTCTAATCAATTCCTAATCACCACTATGTAAAATAGGGAACAAAGAAAGAAAAAGATAAATACCATGTTATAGTTCATTTATAAATATATTATACCCGTAAAATTATCGTATGTTTTAGGAAATGTTGTTCTTCTATAACACTGTCCAAATAAAGGGGTTTTGAGAGGCAAGCTGATCTCCAATCAAGTTTTATTTTTCAACTACCTTATGAATAATTAATATTCATGCCTTTATTGTGTGTCAGTAAAGCTTTTAATGGGAATTACAAGCAGAGTCCCTGGCAACCGTCATCAGTGAATATTGTTATTTTGTGTTGATAAATGTAACGTTGATAGCAAGTATGCCACCCAAGGTTTACCGCTAGAAAAACAAAGAGCTGGTTAAAAAACATACAATTTGCTAATAACAAATCTATGGCTAAAATGATTTTTAATAGCAAATATTTTTTCTCTCCTTCCTATACTGTTTGGACTCCTGTGATCTCCATGGCAGTATTTTAGAAAGGGTTCCCGTCAGATGGCACAAATGCAGAGGGGAACATGGGTCCAGGGGAGAGTGACCAAGCCTTTCTCTCCGCATGGCCAACCCTTAAAAACCTTTTGTTTCATTGTCTTGTTAATACTCTTTGATGAGGAAAATCTCATCTGTGTGAGAGAGAGACACGGAGAGAGATTTAGGTCATAGGACATTGGGCCACCACTCACCTCAGGAGAGGAAATGGGGGTGGTGCCTGTGGCTCAGAGGAATAAGGCACTGGCCCCGTATGCCAGAGGTGGTGGGTTCAAACCCAGCCCCAGCCAAAAACTGAAAAAAAACAAAAAGAAGAAAGAAAGAAAGAAAAAAGGAAAAGAAATGGAAGCATGTGGTTTGAAAAAAAGGGCAACTTTTTTTCTTAATGTTAGAAGTTATAATATGTGGGTTTATTTGTAAAACAAAAGGAATTTAAAAACTAGCAGAGACATTAAAAAGAAGTCCCTCATTCCTTTTCACATCCCAGTAGACCCCGTCCCTGATGGTCCCAGGAGAACGTGGAAGGGAAATGTGCCAGCAGAGTGAGGTCCGGGAGCCGCCACCTGCAGTGGAGGCCGCTGAGCAAGGGGGGCTGGAGGCTGCACGAGACGTCTCGCTGCCTGGGTCGCCCCAAGACTCGAGCTCGTAGAAGACAGTCGTGTGCAGGTGGATATGGAGACGCAGTGTGAGCACAGCCTCGCAGAGGGTCAGGCCTGGACACAGTCCTCTCCTGTGAGCACAGCCTCGCAGAGGGACAGACCTGGACACAGTCCTCTCCTGTGAGCACAGCCTCGCAGAGGGTCAGGCCTGGACACAGTCCTCTCCTGTGAGCACAGCCTCGCAGAGGGTCAGGCCTGGACACAGTCCTCTCCTGTGAGCACAGCCTCGCAGAGGGACAGACCTGGACACAGTCCTCTCCTGTGAGCACAGCCTCGCAGAGGGTCAGGCCTGGACACA